>JAQBSW010004858.1:0-64001 GCA_029291075.1 Eudiplozoon nipponicum | reverse complement strand
TATATATATATATACATATATATATATTTATATATACGCCCTTCTATGTTGATAGAAGTATATTTTAGTGTATCATTAAAATTTATTCGTGGTTATTTTTTGTTATATCACGAACATGTGTCATCATCATGTCCGTCGTCAACCAGTACATAAGAACATCAAAATCAAGTGGACACCAAGTTGAAACAAGCAACCGACAGATAACTTACATCATGGCGACGTAGATTGCACGCTCGCTTCAATAATATTGACAGAAAATCGACAGCACAATTGGGCTCCCACCAGACAGTCGGCGCACGGTATTTAATGAACGCAATAACTTGTGTCACCTTTGTGTGAATGGTACTAGAACTTTGCTACAAGAACGCGTGTTCTGACCGAAAATCAGACGTGACATTAGAAGCTCGGTTAAAGCTTGCTGCCCATGCCAATGGTCCAAAGCATTTCGTCACACGCAATCAGAGTTTGGCCGTTTGGTGCTGCCAAAAGCTCGTCTCGGATTTATCCTCGTAGACATCATTTCTTTTCCTAAAATTGCATGACTATAGCTGATCTACATGCAGTTTGGCTCTAAGTAAATACGTCACCAAGCCAAGATGCAGAAACCATTACCTACACGTGTTTCCAACACTGGGTGGCACGATTTTTGTCCCCGACGTAGTGGTTACAGACAAAGGAGCGAATTTCATTGCGCGCATATTTCAAGGAGGTTCAAAATTTCTGGGAGTCGATGTGGGAAGGACGGCAGTGTTTAATCTTAAGTGCAATAATCTTGTGCAACGCGTACATCTCGAGTTAATTGTGTATCTCGCGAACAGTTCGATTGGCTTACCGTGCTACCATTGGTTCCACTATGCATGTAATCTCGTTATCGTGATAGTATTAAGGTATTAGTTTCGCAGGTTGCAGGAAGCTAAGACCATTTATGATCAGATCTTGGAGGACGGTATTACTCATCCTAATTCTAGTTGATTGGCATCTCCGATCCACATACAAGCTAAGAAACACGTTGGCGATTGATACACGATGAATAGCGCAAAGGATATCAACGACGAAGTAGTCCAACGCAAAAGGTTTACTGTATCTGAACTTAAATCATTTTACCATCAGATACCGCTCGACGAAGAAAGCTTAGCGAAAGCAGCCTTCATTAACCCTTTTTCGTTGTTTGAATATACGCGTATGCCCCTTGGTCTGTACAATGTACCATATACATTTCAAAGATACATGTACGAAGTTCTAAATAAATTTCCTCGTACACATTTATACGTCGACGAAATCATTATTACCTCTGACTAGACAGAACAATATTTACAAGATATCAAAGAGGCGCCGTTAAACGAGGGAAAATGTGCATGGGCCCTACAACAAGTCAAGTTCTTTGGGTATTCAATCATACATGGTATAATCAATACAATCGATGTCATACAATTTAACAATAATTGTTTGCGCGGGTGGTGGTAACAATTCTTTAAATCAAGTTTGCGAGCTTGAAGTAAACACCAATCCCACTGTACTTAACCAGTCGTCGAACAACATAACATGATCATCATCAGAGTACGACGGCAAACTGACTATCGAGGATCAAACCGCATTGAATATATATATGGAAATCGAATTTAGATATGCGGCTCTCACCTGTAGCAGTCTCGCATACATTGAACTTGACTGGAAATGTTGGCTACATAATTTCTATGCAGTCACGAACATTAACTGTTTGCAGCTTTCGCTACATATACATATATAAGCAATACAATTTAAAAATAATTGATTGCGCGGGTGGTGGTAACAATTATAAATCAGTTTAGAGTTTGAGAATAGTTTAATTCATCATAATTCATTGCTGTTTCACAACGCACTGATGATGATCAAGGAAGGTCGAAGCGCGTCAGTGCGTTGCGGCTGGCGGTAGTTTTGTTATGTTGTTCGACGACTGGTTAAATACAATGGGATTGGTGTTTACTTCAAGCTCGCAAACTTGATTTAAAGAATCGATGTCATGTTCGATGCTATCAGGAAATTTCGGACATCGACTACCATTAAAGAATTGCGCCGATTTCGAGGCGCAACCACAGACACAGCCAATATACGATTCGTGTCTGCGCAGGGACAACTCCGACGAACTGATGTGCGAACGAATTAAAAGGCTACTCGTACATGCCACTAAATGGAACATTCCATTTAAAGTCTAAACAGACGTATATAACATTGCTTTAAGCGCTATATGAGAACTGGAATTCGAGAGGGAACTTCTCCAAATAGCATTTTACTCCATGAAATTGAAACCGGCATAGAAACAATATCCGGCTATGGAAAAAGAACAATTATCCTCGCACAATGCCTGTCTGCACTTTCAGCGATATTTCCTGTCACCTCTTCAAGGTGAAGAATGATAATGCATCGTTAGTGGAGGCCTTTCAGAAAAGCCCTCAGAATTACACACAGTCTAAAACGCCAAATGATCCGCTTCAGTGAATTCAACCTTACTGTCAATCATATAAAAAGGCACCGGTCAACTTAGCGTAAAGTTAATAATTTGTCCGTTTCTATGTTCAAATTGATCACACCAGTTCGCTTTCGTGAAGTTTTCTTTAAACATTTTCTGGTCTAAGAGTCGAATTTTGCAAAGACTCAGTGTCTCTTAGTTGTGCTTTTACACACACACACACACAATAATAATATTATATATATATATATATATATATATATATATATATATATATATATATATATAAGTAGAGGAAGAGAGAGAGAGAAACAAAATAAATGATATTTCATGTACTTTTATTCTGTGCTTACTGACGACTCACTAGTAACAACAAGTGTTTCACTTTAAACCCCTATATATTTGGACGAGAATTGTGTGACAATTGAATGGTACAATCTCCTACGTTGTGCCGTTGATTATATACAATTGGATGAATTATATTCTCGAACTCGGAAATTTGATTTAAAGAATTGTTGGCCTCACCCGCACAACCGATTACTGTTTACACGTACTCATGACGACAAAGGATTTCTGCAGCCGACATTGTCAATTAATTAAAATTCTTTAAATCAAGTTTGCGAGCTTGAAGTAGACACCAATTCCATTGTATCTAACCAGTCGTTGAACAACATAACAAAACTACCGCCAGTCGCACGCACTGACGCGTTTCGACCTCCCATGTTCATCATCATAGTTCGACGGCAAACTGACTATCGAGGATCAAACCACATTGAATATATATATGGAAATCACATATACATATATAGGTAATACAATTTAACAATAATTGGTTGCGCGGGTGGTGGTAACAAATCTTTAAATCAAGTTTGCAAGCTTGCAGTAAGCATCAATCCCATTGTATTTAATCAGTCGTCGAACAGCATAACAAAACTACCGTCAGTCGCACGCACTGACGCGTTTCGACCTACCAAATTAGATATGCGGCACTCACCTCTAGTAGTCTTGCATACATTGTACGTGACTGGAAATGTCGGCTGCACAATTTCTAATTTCATGGAAGGTCGAAACGCGTCAGTGCGTGTGACTGGCGGTAGTTTTGCTATGTTGTTCGACGACTGGTTAAATACAATGGGATTGGTGTTTACTTCAAGCTCGCAAACTTGATTTAAAGAATTGTTACCACCACCCGCGCAATCAATTATTGTTTAATAGTTAATTACAATGTAGCGAGACTATTTGATACGAACACATATTTTCTTGCATATCTTGTATATGCATTGCGGTTTGATCCTCGCTATTCAGACTTAATTTAAGATATTAGAATAGTTTGATCTTTAACAAGAACTTGTCGGTTGACACTTAACATTGAAGTTCGGAAACAATAAAAATTTACGTTCGGACGACCAGTGTGTCGCAGTTAGTTGAACCGGAAACATTATTTTGCTGACACTATCGGGATACAGATCCACTTATCTTAAGTGAATTTTCGAAATCAGTTTTACTGAACAGCGAATTGGCATAGTTTAATGAGCAGTTACGAAATAAGAGCATGTGTGGAGCAAATTTCATATAGTCTTGTGAAATGCGATTTCAAAGCCAACTCACTTTATACAATATATTCCTAGATTGCAAAGGGTAGCAACACTTTATCTGTCGAGTCCTTACCAGATGCCAACATAATGGTTTCTGAATAAATACATGGTACCAACACAATAGATTTCAATGTATGCTAAAGTTCACCAAAATTTAGAATTACAACTACTTCTGAATACGCCTTTACATTTCCAGGTGCACCGATTTTTGTTCTTGATCGAAAGGTTCTCACTTGTCCCTTCATTTTGAAGCCTTGCATCAGCTGCTTATCTGAAAATGACGTTGGAACCAGATATTCCGACATTTTTTCCGAATTTTCGGGAGTTAATTTCCAGTTCCTTCTTCAGGATTGACACCTTACTAACAGGAAGAAACAACTTGTGGAAAATGTTTTTTTCCTGTGAGTATAGTGTCAATCCTGAAGGAAGAACTGGAAATTAACTCCCGAAAATTCGGAAAAAATTTCGGAATATCTGGTTCCAACGTCATTTTCAGATAAGCAGCTGATTCAAGGCTTCAAAAGGAAGGGACAAGTGAGAACCCATCAATAAAAGACAAAACACGGTGCACCTGGAATTGTAAAGGATCCTAGATTTTACTGACATACGTGTGCTATCAATTGTCTCGCACAAGAAAATGGCTACGATTTTAAAAACGAGAAGGACAGCAGTGCGCAATTCACATCAACATTTAAGCATTACTTCTGGAATACCTTTCACTCCAGCATATTTATACACTGACCCACCGGTATCAGTTACCATATTGCGGTAATAATGACACCATTCAAAAAGAGAAAAGATATATATATATATATATATATGTATACCAGAAATTAGATGTGTTATAACTGGTTGTTCAGTATTGCTTTTAACGTAAATTCTCGATTGTAGATATATATAATGGACACATTAAAAAACCTGAGATTTAGATTCACCTTGATAGATTCAAAAACAACCTATGCCAAGAAATTAGAGTGTACTAGGTCACTAAAATGGACAAGGTCTGCAACCAAATATTGACTTATTGAAGTATATTTAGGTTGGCTAGAGTTCAGTACATAATGAGCAAGTGCACGATATCACGAATAATATTGTCCAATCGTGAAATAGCTGAGCATTATTTTCGGCGATACGATCCATTTCGCTATAGACAACAAATCCTGGACAGTACTTATAGAGTTCAACATAAAGATGAAACTGGTCTACTGAATGAAATACTTTCGCTACTTTATACATTGCTTAGTTTATACTGGCAAACCTATGAATATAATGAAACTGGATTTTATATCAATATCGCAACATGATTTAAATCATTGTTATAGCCACTGTTTGTTTAATTATAAAATATTTAAATTCAATTTATGTGAAGCTTATATGGCATCAATTTAGACCTGAAGTTCCAACTAACCATCAACAATCTGTCATTAGAGGACCAGATTCCGAAGCAGACGTGCCCGGATTCGAGCTCTGTCCACAGCTAACTCCATACAGTACGTGAAGAGTTCACAATAAGAACGAAACTTATATACTCGATGAATTGCCTTTGCCACACTATATAATTCTTAGTTTATAATGACAACTTTAAGCATACAGTGGGAGTTTATTATACATCTAGATCGTGACTTTGACTTTAATAATTGTTAACACTACCCGCGCAGCCAATAATCGTTTAATTATGAAGAAAATTAGCTTTACAAATAATGCACACATACCATTTTAGGTGAAATGGACAAGAAGCCATTTTGTAAAATCTGCAATTAATCAGCAAGTTTTGTCGTTAAAATGGTAAAAAATATCTTTAAAAAGTCTGAATAATTTTATATTGAAAAATATATATTTATACAACTATAATTATAAATCAAAGCACACCACATCAATTATGATAGTCAATTGGCACTCGAAGAAATATAATTTAATGACCACAATGAGCGACGAACAATCGGAATTAGTAAATAATGGAATTTTAGAATAAAAAGCAGTCACAGCCATTTAATCAACATTTTAAGTAATCCATTGGTCAAATGTTAGCAATAAGATTGTACGCTTAGAATTAGTAGAAAATTAGTTAAAAAGGATATTATTTACTAAATTCTCTAGCAGAAAGATAATAAAAGTTAAGAAAAAATTGTATTGGAATACACCGGTTAGTAAATTTTGCTTAACTTTACAAGGGAAACATATTTGTTCTAACTTTAGTTGACTCATTTAGGAAGTGAAATCTTTATGAAATATAGTATACTTTTAGAAAGATTACGAGAAATATCAGATGAATAAAAACAGTTCCCGAATTTAAATATTTTGATGTTCTACATCTCACATTCGCTTTAACGAAAACCGTTAGCGACAGAGCATAAAATACCTCTAAAGAATGCAAACAATTGGCAATTTGATAAAACTCTTTAACAAACACACTGGAAACTAAGCCAAAAACATACACAAACATGAATATATATATATATATATATATATATATATATATATATATATATATATATTCATCCAGAAGACCGTTATCTTCCTTATTGGCATATCTTCAAGTGCGGTCCAGAATTTTCCGCGAATGGAGCTCGAAACGGAAATTCGCTTGTGCATGAGACTCCACATACAGCGCCATCCACTACACAAACTTCATTTAGTTTTAAGATATCTACTAGCTAAGGTTTTTTCTGGTCAGCCTTTCCGTCAGATGGATACTTTGTCATATATGTCGAAATAAAGTTTCATCTGGCAGTTTTTGAGTATTGTTGAAATAGACGAATTCGCACACAGCCAATAAGAAGACAAATTCGATGCGTACTTGGAAATAGGAATCAATCCGCTCTTTGCGAAGCTTACAGTGTAAAGCTATAATCCGCGAACGCAAATCGCGGAGATTCAACATTTGAAGCTCGCACTGCGCAACCATTCAAGAAATATCAAACTGGTCTACCTGATGAATTGCATTTACTACCTTAGGCAATGCTTAATTAACATTAAAAAAAATTATTGTATATAAATGCTTTATAGTATATCAGTATTTCCACACATACTTTATTTCCAAATTAAAAATTATATACTGACAGTATACACTATATGTTGCATTGGTTAGTAAATGCAATTTACCTAGTAGACTAGTTTCTTTCTTATTATACACTCATCAGTAGTACCTAGAAATGCCACGATCAAGATCTGAACCCCTTCATATTTGGTGCCGCCAAGCGACACATTGCTTACGTTACCGAATCCACGCAAAACATCAAGTTTTCAAGCTTTAACAAGCTTAAATTTTATTAAGGCTCGCATTTCAAAAGAATATTAATATTTTGTTTCGATTTTCCTAAGTAGGTTAATTAGTTTAATTTAATTTTCAATCTTATTCTATGCTTAATTAATAGTAACGACATCTATGCAATCAAATTTTGTTATTATCCTTATATATATATATATATATATATATATATATATATATATATATATATATATATATATATATATATAAGAATGCAAGCAGAAGCATGATCAGGCATTGAGCTTGAATTGGATGACGCACGCAATTGATTGGTTTTCGTTACTTACTCTCTCTCTCTCTGTTTAAATATTTCTCATCTTGTTTTGCCTTCAGAATTTAATAATATATACTATATATATATATATATATATATATATATGTCGCACACACACACACACACACACACACATATATATATATATATATATATATATATATATATATATATATATATATATATGTTATCTCACTCATTGTTAAATAAATCATTTCTACAAACTCTATCGCAAGGAACCGTAAAATAGGCTTTGCAGCTGCAATTATTGAGATAAATAGGAATTGGGCATAGCATGTTCAGTGCAAGATGGTTTTTACAATATTATGCAGACAAATGGAAACTAAGCTCGCTAAATTCTGTTCACACACACACAGCCACACACACACATATATATATATATATATATATATATATATATATATATATTAATTACTCATTGTTAAATAAATCATTTCACAAACTCTATCGCAAGGTAAACCGTAAAAAATTAGTTTTGCATTGCAATTATTGAGATAAATAGAATTGGGCATAGCATGTTCAGTGCAAGATGGTTTTTACAATATTATGCAGACAAATATACTAAGCTCACAATTTGTTCAGTGGTGAAACTGCCGCGATAATAAGCATTAGTAACGATATTTTAATATGCTGGCCTTCCATTCTGTTACATCACTAATAATCAGCTTTAAACAAGTTGTACACCAGCGGGCATGCATTCGCCATTCGGTTTAAAACTTTCTCTTATCCGTCTAGTTGATTGGCCTACGTAATGTAATCATCAATTTGAGTGTGAGCCGTCGTCATGCCTGAAGGACGTGTTCCTACACCAGGAAGACAACAGTAACGCTAATTTTATTGATATGGCTCAGAAAAGATAATTTACGCTAAAAATATAGAGAACTCGTGCGATACATTCATTAAAAAACTAAATGGTCACATGACAACATATTGTACAGCAATGAAAAAAAATCTAAAAGAAAATTCAGTCAAAATGGCACAACGCAGTTACAAGAAACATTAAAATATTCGGCATCTTGCCTAAATAACCGATGAAAAACGTTCGCCCGAGATGGCAATTGCAAAAAATCTTCAGGTATTTACAAGTATAAACAACTAAAACATACAGCAATTTCGACTATGTAAACCGACTAATACTTCATGCAAACACTTAACGTTTTAAATAAAACCAAAAGTAGTAAGTGTAGATAACTACACGCATATATATATATATATATGTGTGTGTGTGTGGATTAGGCTGCAATTAACCATGAACAAAAGACCACATAATAAAATAAAAACCAGCATTGGCAAAGAACGAAGTGTGTGCTAACTGCTAACCGAAGCCATCACATGCTCACAACAGTAACGCGCAGCTATTTAGTTAAAAGGTGTGTCTAGTGGATAGTTACACGTAAGCAAACATCGATCTTACCAGCACACGGTACAAAATTAGCCCAGGATTTTCCACAGACTAGCAATAAACATTTAATTAAATAGAGAAATTTTTTAAATTAAAAATGTCCAATGATAAGCTAGAGACATGATAAAAAATTTGACGAACCACTAGAAATAGACTGAAAAAATGTATTAATTTATATACTCCTAGTTGCGAATAGCCAACAGATATGCATTTGATATCACGTATACATTAACAGAAGGATATACCACTCTTAGGCAAAACAAATTCTGGAACCCTTGAAGCTTACTGAACACTCTTCAGTAGGAACCGATATTATGTCCCAAGCCAACTATATATATTGTCAAGTAACATGGTTTTAATGCGTAGTACCGGCTTCTATTGTTGAGGAGCCAGTCACCTCGAAACGTCAGTTTACATAGAATAACACCTTTACGAGCTAAATTATGGCTAGGATCGATATGCCAAATTCACACAGGAAAGTTATTTGATAATGGAATTGGTATCGAGATCTAATACAGTACCGATTTCTCCACATCTGTAATGGGAGTCAGAGGTAGCCACCGATGATACGAATTTGTTAATAAACTAGTCCCAACATCCGATACAAGGCTCAAAGGTATCATCAAACAAAACTAATCTAAGAAAGGCGTCACAAGTCATCTGTTTTTAATTCATTACACCTTAAATGTAACATTAATATTAGTAAATACAAAATAGTTTTTTTGAATTATTATCTTTATATTATAGCAAGCAAAATCCTAAGGTACAGTTAAGTTCAGCATGGCCTATGCGTATAGCATAATTCAATGTATGTATACATATTTTTTCGTTTTAAATATAAATTTCATAGGACATAAAATGCAAATAATTAACTAAATCAGTTTCACCATTATTGTGCACTCATCAGTAGTAGCTGGAATAACTGTCGATGGGAATTGGTTCGACGAAATTGGTTGTCTAGAATCTTATTATCAACAACACGAGAGCCGTGGATTGGCTTCAGTTTTCAGTATTATACAAACTTATTGCTCTTGGTCAGTCTACTATTCAGGTAGATCCTCGTGTGTGACCGTGTGACCGCAAGTTATAACTAACCAGCCGGGATCTGCCATTATAAACAGACACCATGCTACATAAAGTAGTGATATCGAATGTAAATTATGTATATATATATATATATATATATATAAATATATATATAGATATATATATATATAAGAAAGTATACCAAGAGGCGTAGAAAGCAGACTTAAAAATAATTTTTCAATAAAATGAGGTTTTTTTTATCAATGAAATTGAAATATATACTCCTTATAGAAACAGACACGCACATACCCACGATAAAACACACACAAATACACGTAAATAGGTATATACGTATGTATATACGTGCATCATGAATTGCGCTGCTATTCCGATTGTAACTATATTTCTTGCCTACTCATCCGATGGCATCATCATCAGCGGAACCAGAGCAGTCCACCCATGAAAAGGATGGGCTCGTTGCCCTTGGCCGGTGGACTCGTTAAACTGTTCCCACAAGAATCCGGTGCGTTCTAATTCGCCCAATACTGTGTTAATCACGCCATTGGCTAGTTTATCAGCCAGACTGCGAGATGTAGCTGATAAGGCGATAGCCTGCGGCGTTGCTGAGGCATCGGGATCACCATAGAATTGAAGAGCTCGCCAGGCCAAATAGTTAATGTTGATCCAGATTGCACCTCGCCAATACGGTGGATCATCCTGATAACGAAGCAGATATAAAAATGAATAATCATGCAAGTTGGAATGAACCAATAAAAAAACAATATGCATCAGAACGTGTTATGAGGCGATACAATGAAAACCGCAAGGAAGCTGCATTTCCTATATTACTTTGCTTGTTGAGTTTACTTATTACAGCATTCGAACAATGATGACTCACAAAATGTTTTCGTCCCGATTGTTTGTTTATGAAGCTCTGAAAATCTAGGCTTCATCTATCTGAACTTTGATAATTATCTCATCCAGTACATAAGTTATCTTCGTTGTTATGAGACAGCAAAGCACGAGTCGTCCGCTGCTGATGTAGAGTGGTTTATGATAATGTTGCTGAGTTCACGATAAAATTAGCAACGTCAAAATTGTTTAACGCTTATATGTCGATTCAAAGCTTTTAATATGCACAAAATAAAAGACATTTTAATTGACACAGGCCGACAGAAGATTAAATATAATAATAATAATAATAATAATAATAATAATAATAATAAAATGAAACTATAAGGATGCTTTAAATCAAGTTTGCTAGCTTGAAGTAAACACCAACCACATTGTATTTAACCAGTCTTCGAACAACATAACAAAACTACCGCCAGCCGCAAAACGGTAGTTTTGTTATGTTGTTCGAAGACTGGTTAAGGGCGGTAGTTTTGTTATGTTGTTCGAAGACTGGTTTTGGCAGTAGTTTTGTTATGTTGTTCGAAGACTGGTTAAAGGCGGTAGTTTTGTTATGTTGTTCGAAGACTGGTTAAATACAATGGGGTTGAGGCTTACTAAAGGACGCAAACTTGATTTAAAGTATTGTTACCATCATCCGCGCAATTAATTATTGTTAATAATAAGGATTTCGATAATGAGGAGGAGAATAATATCAATTATGAAAAAGTAATATTAATACGATAGCTACTACTAATAATAATACTTATTATTATTAATATTATTTTTATTATTACTATTTCAAAAATATATGGTGTTTATTGGATATAATTGGCAATGTTATAGATTTTATTTACTATAATTGCTATGAGATAAAGTATTGCACAAGCAAGCATTTTTACAAACATCATTTACAATTTTTAAAAATTATTGCGCGTGGTGATAAAATTCTTCAAATCAAGTTTGCGAACTTGAAATAAACACCAATCACATTGTATTTAACCAGTTGTATAACAAAGCAAAACTATAATTAGTTACACATGATCGACATCAGAGCACGACGGCAACCTGACTAGTGAAGATCAAACCGCAATGCATATGTTTGCAAAGCGAAGTTATATATGCGGTTATTACATCATAATTTCTATGCAGTCAAATCAGTTGTGACCAGAAGGATAAACCAAAGACAGCATGAACGGAAAGTATAATCTCATGCACATTCGTTTCGTGCTTTCTGGCGACTCATCAGCAGAAGCTGGTATTACGCCCTTTAACCACTATATATTTGGTCGAAGAATGTACCGTTCTATCATTCCACATTCTTCGACCAAATATATAGTGGTTAAAGGGCGTAATTTAACTGCATACATGCATACATACCAAAATCGAAAAATAATCATAAATACATGCATGAAAAAATGCATGTATATGTACATACATAAGTACATGAATGGTTAAATACATCCATACTTACATACATACACAAAAATATACATATTCATACATTAAGGCATACATACATTCATATAGATATAAATACGTACACATATGTACATACATACATAAATGAATACATACACATTCCTATATATGCATACATACATACATAAATACGTACATATATATGTATACATACATACAGACATGCATACAAACATAAATACTTACATAAAAATGTACAGATATGAATGCAAAATTGAAATAAATGTTTCCATCTCATAATATGCAAAAAGAGCACATGCCATTTTTGTGCAATTAGCCGGGCTTTCCCACGAAAAGTTTTCGGGGCTACACTCTTCCTCTGATTTTTCACTTCAGATCTTTCTTTGTGAGTTTTTGCACAATATTGCCTGCGCAAAAAGTTATTTTGCGATTAATGATATCCGACTACGAGATTACTGGTCTACATCCGCTGCGGTTCCGTTAATTCGCCGGAATTGCTTCAGTAGCCTGGAGAGCAGTATGTGCAGTTTTCACTTGCAGAAAATACCCCGCATAACACAATATGTTGCCCTCAATTACGTTCGACGGCGGTTGCGCATCTAAGTTCGGCTGTATCCCACTGTAAGCAATATATATTTGGGTGAAGAATGTGGGATAATAGGATGGTACAATATCCTAGACGAATGTGTAAACCGGCAATAGTGAAGCTAACATTATATAGTCTCGAAAATGCGACTTCAACGCTAACTCACACTATATAATATATATACCGAGTCTGTAAAGGATACTAACACTATGGCTATTGTGTCAACAATTGATACCAATACAGACTCTGAAATGGTACACATGGTGCTACATGATGGATACCAACGTTTAAGTAGTACACTGAAATGAGAATTACAACAATTTCCGAACACCTGTTACTCCAGTTAAACCATACACTCTGGCCTTCATCGATATCAGTTATCACATTTCGCGGTAAGCATGACATCATTCAATTCAATATATATTACAGTTAAATACTGTTTTGTTGCGAAGAACTAATATATATGCAAGTATGTATTAGGTTTTTCGAACCTAGTAACAAATTAGTTCAGTTGTGACCAGAAGGATAAACCAAAGGCAGCATGAACGGAAAGTATAATCTCATGCACATTCGTTTCGTGCTTACTTACGAATGTGCATGAGATTATACTTTCCGTTCATGCTGCCTTTGGTTTATCCTTCTGGTCACAACTGAACTAATTTCTTACTAGGTTCTCAACACCTAATACATACTTGCATATATATTAGTTCTCCGCAACAAAGAGTATTTAACTGTTATATAAAGAACATTAACTGTCTGCAGCTTTCGCCACAAGCATATAAGTTACAAAATTAGGCCATTACTGATTGCGCGGTTGGTGATAAAAATTCTTTAAATGAAGTTTGCGAGAAGTCAAAATATTTCGTTATCAGAATAAGGTAAAGTCCGACAAAGGACGTCAGAATTTGCTCTTACATTATTTTTGTTGCAATATGTAATAGTGCAAGTCGCTGAAATGGCAAAAATGTCGCCAATAATTATGAGGAAGTTCCTTTTAAGGACGAACGCCGAAAACAATGCGGATCTTTCGCATCACGCATTGTATTATCGGTTACAAATTTTTAAATAAAAATTCAAGTTTAAAGTGTGAACCCACATGACATGTGTGCCCTAATGCCTAAATACAGCCCACACAACGAAGCGTGCTCTAATTATATTGCGCTGTTCTAACGCTGGTGATAGTGGTGTAAGTTTAATAAGTATAGCATCAATAATACATACAGATAAATTACTGCCGCATAAGCGGTAGATTGAAAAACAATCTGGTCAATTATTCCTTGTGCCTAATGAGATTTAGGCGATCCTATCGTCTTTTGTCAGCCAGGAACAATAATTATTGACTCAGAAACTACGCAAGTATAGGCCAGCGAATTAAAGAAGTACACAAATAAACACATCGGAATTTTCATATTCTAATTCTGATAAGTATATATATATATATAAATGCGAGTTGTAGTCGTGTCTATGAAGCGGTAAGTAGAAAGCCGTAAGGAAGCCCTATTGTAGATGTTGCCATACCTTAGAGTTGACGTCGATATAATGTTGTTGTGTAGATGTCCAAATTACCTTATTTTTGTGTCTTAACTAAACAAATATCTCAACTAGATCCTCCTATTCATAAATAACTCCCCTATAATATTTTTAAAATTTAAATTATCATATATATATATATATATATATATATATATATATATGTGTGTGTGTGTGTATATATATATGACGCAAATTATTAGTGAAACGTCAGATGTGGTTAAAAGATCTACCAGTACACACAGCCGTTTCAACGAAATCTAACACTTAATTTCATAATTGTTAAATGTCTTGCTGCAATGAGTTCATCATTGAGACAGAGACCCAGAAGACGGCACGAAATGTGGCAGTGGAAAACAACCCCAGTTTTGCAAAACAGGAATCAGATAATAGTCTAAATTTTACCAAAAATAAGAATTACGAACGTTCTGAACATCTGCAACTTCCAAACTTCATATGATGGCCTCCATCGACATCAGATATCAGATTTTCACCTCAAGACGTCGTGTAGGCCCACATCAAATTATCGGTACACATTTGGACAATGAGTATGCATTGAAGTCGAATGTGAATGACTTCATGTAAGATAGATTTAAAAATTACAATAGTACATATCATCATCTCCATGCACAGCAATGCATAATTCATTACTAACTAATGTTTCACTGCTATATAATCGTAAAAATTAATAAAGAACAAGAAAAATTAATAATAAAAATCTAGGCACACAAGTTAATAAAGGAGAGCAATTTATGACGGATAGGATCTAAGTAATATGAGTATATTTGCCTAGACAACAAACAGAAGTGAGGAAAGCTAGACCTCTGCAAAGCACCATTATGACTACTTCAGCTTTAATGGTTTTCACTGTACCAAGTTATAAATACAACCAAACATCGCAGCTATGCCAAGCCAACTAAGCAGAGCCAAGAAAATTTTTCTACTAGAAATCTGCAACAAGATCGCCAATAAGCTCGACTCGATGCCATATCGCGCAGGGTTATTAACCAAGAACTGTGATGCGCACGTGGACCTCATCCAGGCAGGCGATTGGGTCTCTTACAACCCTATTTGAACGTAATTGAGTTTAGCCGTTTCTGTCATGTCAAAGTCCGTGCACCATTATTTGTTACGATAATCTGGCGCTGGGTGAGAGACTAATGCTCTAAAAGGGGAACCGAATAGATGGAATACGCTAAACGTGACCGAACCAACGCAATTAACGGAGCCTTGTTTATTTTTATAATGAGCACTTGCTGACCGATCCAGATATACGTCTACGGATGCCCGTGTCGGTTATACTTTGTTGGTAACTTGCATGTGCAATGCTTGTTAACCAACGGTGGTCGAATGCCTATAAGGGTCTAAAATCATTAACTCTAAGGGGCCACGACTCACTAGCAAATAATGAAACTATACGTGCAGATGCACTATAAACGTGACACCTAGTCCGAGAGAAATATTCGCCTTTCTCCATAAATGACGAACGTTGGAGAATTTTACTCTAGCTTTCGCGATTCTTATACTTACCACGTCGGTCATATTGCCCGTCAATTACGTCCATATCATCACTTTGCAGTCACAGAGTTAAATTGAATGGTGGGTGATCCTGTACAATTATCTTAAATTTAGACAGAACAACGACTGCTAATATATATTCAAGGTAGCATGAACACAAACACTATTGTCAAAAAAGACTAATCTACCGCCCGGGAGATCTCCGATGTTCATAAAAGCATCTTTTACAAAATTATACAACAATGGGGAAGTGGACGGCCTTCATGAACCCCACTGTAGGTAGCAAAGTTTTGCGTTAATTCCTTATAAATATTAACTAAGACCAGAATAAATTATATAGGGAGCGCGTATAAAATTTATAAATTTGGTGGGTACGCAGCTTATCGACAGACTATCGAATAGTGTATTGGTATCCATCGAGTCAAATTCACCCTTGAACTCTAGAAAAACGGCTATTGTGGTACGGATATATACATGTCGCTTTCAATAACTTTCCGTAAGGTGAAAAATATTCATAAAATCTCGTCCTGACCGGAATCCTGCTTGTTCTTCTCTAATATGTTATTCACGCGATGCGACAAGATAGCATAAGATAATCGAAACAAACAACATAGATACGACTGGAGCCACGCTTATACCAGGATGGTTATCACACAAAATACGATTGAGTTTTGTGCAGATACGAATGATTGTCAACTCACTCTAAGCAAGCGGCACGGTTTCCTCATTCCATTTACTACGAAAAAGGTTAGTCAACGCAGTAGAAATGCTATCGCCACAATTCGTAAATAAGCTCGGAGGCAACGTTGCGATTTTTATGAGATATGGTAGCATCCTGTATTTCTAACTCTGATGGTTGTTCAGCCCTTCTATAAAGACGACGTATTTTATCGGTTATTACCTGTTTGAGGCCATAATTCATAGTTTCGCTAACAATTAACTATCTCGGACCTGTCCAAAACAAATTCGAATTTTCGCAATAAAGATCAGATACCCTCGACCTTAGAATATCTTCATTTTTTATCGGAAAGACGATTGTTCGAATTGGCCTGCATCTAGTTACGGTATATTATTATTTCTTTTTCCGAAAAACTACAACAGATAAGTACATGGTCCGAATCGACATAAGTGTTCCATAACGAATGACAATCCTGGAAGCAACCACGCTGTCTGTTGCTACTATTGCTACATGATTTATTTGAGTCCGCCGTTGTCTGGAGGTTGGAGGACGCCATGTTCCGAAACGCCTTGCACTACGTTTGAAGTTTGTGCTACTTAAGTATAATCTATTCTCTGTGTAGCAATTCAACATTGGTTCAAAATTATCGTTGAATATTCCAAATAAATGCAATTCTGTATTACTTAAGCGCCCAACATGAGCATGCATGCCATCCATAACCAAAACTATCTGAAATTAATCTTATACTTAGTAAAGAGCTTAGTTCGGAGTAAATAACATCTTTGATGTAGTCTGTGTTGCGATCGATGAGAGCATGTGCAGATACAACGAAGATGCAATATTGGTTAAGGCTTCTGGCATTGATTTTCGCAAATTTAGTTAAGTGTGACGCTCAAATTCGGCTGTTTACATGGATCAATTCAGTTAAACTAAGGACAATACCAACGCTCTATTTATCAGTTAGAGGAAACTCCGTGGAACAAGAGGTTCTAAGCCAATAACGCCTGGACAAGGATGATGCACCCCATTCTGTAAAGCACGTAGTATCTTGCATTTTGGCTTTAGATACGCCACATATATCGATTTCTTATTTATCCTATGTACGCGCGAGAGCTTCTTGCTGTCCAGCTTGTTTCAATATTTGCACATCGAGTGCGCTGACGATAAAACCTAGCATAGTCTTAATGCATGATAGTTTACTTAAACCATTTACGATAATTGGCAATACGATATTGGAATCAATGATATGATGAAGACCCACCAAATTCATAGCATCTAAAAGGGCGTGATTTTTCGATTAAGAAGAGAAAAGACAAGGAAACGAGGCAGAATCGGAGAGGAAGGTGTCTGCTGTAGCCTGACTTCGCTGATCTATCCTGCACGACTTAACAGATAAGGCGACCATTTTCACCCTGCGCGACAGCCGATGCAGTACGGATTCATTATAGCGCATATTGTTCATAGTTATATATTGGCTGCAAAAGAACATTAGATCGCACATTCCTAGTGCAAATGGTTTTTATTTGGAGTTTTCCTTCTCTTGGATAGTCTACCAAACAAGGTTGATGAGCACTATCCGACCAGATGCCAGTGACTAATGTTTTCTTAAGCAGCGTAAACTTGCCCTTCGCGTCAGACACACTTGCCTTCAGTTCGCTACTCCCTATTTAACAATAAGTTTTTCTGCGAAGTAAGAACAAAGTCGAGGATTCACATGAAACCTAATGATGGCTGTATCCCATTAGACCCAGCAAGGTTAATGCTACCATTCCTGGGCTTACTAGCTAGTGCACGCCGGTCGTCATGCCGTAATTTCTATAGCTACAAACCAGTGCTTAAGCACCAATTCCATGCGTTTTACAAGAGAACAATTTATTGCTTCGATTTCTGCGCAGTAGGCCGCGCCAGAGCAGCAGCGTCTATTTTTTAAGCAACCAATGCTGAGAAGGAAAGGCTGTGAAAGTGCAAAAGCCTCAACAGACTGATAATTTACACGAGTTTTTGATTCGACTGCTGAGAAGTAATTCATCCACTAGACCGGTTTTGACCTTATTTGGAACGCTTTACGTACATTTCAGAACTTACCGCAGACAGTATGTGAAGAGTTCCCAATAAGGACGAAACTGATCTAGTGGATGAATTGCCTTTTCTACATTGTACAATTTTGGTAATTACAGATTCGTGCGAATAATAACTACACCAAGCATTTAGACGAACTGCAGTTTCAATCGCATACCAATGTTAGTCTATACTATATATATATATATATATATATATATATATATATATATATATATATATATATATATATATATATATATATATTATAGACTAACATTATATATATATATATATATATATATATATATATATAGTTATGTATAAATTGCCTCAACATCAAATTTAAATAGAAAGTTTCTGAATGAAGAATTGTGGAATATCCTGTTTATTAACATAGGCTCTTCTTCTAGAACCCTCTACGTGTGAGAAATTCATCTCGTTTATTGTATGTATATATACAAAGTTCCATAACTTTACAAATCCATGACGCAAACAACTGAGAGCTAGTTTTAGGAAAATAAATCGTCTGTTTATCAAAACGCATGTGTATTAGAAATATAATTTTAAATGTACCGTTGAAATAACACATTCAGTGAAGCTTTTGTCGGCTTGAAATTTTTCACCAAGATTACTTGTATGATTAACACATCGAGTACATAAAATGTTTCGAAGCTGTATTTCATTTTATGCAACAGAAAAGAATTTAAAACAACTGATTACCTGCGTATTCGCAGCCTGATACCAAGGCGAGTGCTTGGCTAACGAACGTAGACCATATGGTGTCCACAATTCCTCTGGATTTGATAGACTTAGCATCATCAGTGGTAGTCTTGATGAAGACTTCGGTAAGAGGCGTAATAGTAACGGAAAGAGACTGACATAGCCGAGAGCGCTGGTAACCAGCTGCTCTCGTGGCTGTCCACTAACATAACGTACTTTACCAGTCTAAAATGAAAAATGATAAACAAAAAATATGAATCACAATACTAAAATACGTCGAGAATCAAATTTTCAGTACTTTATAGATAGTAATAAACAGGTTCTAGAAACCAATCAGCTAAGACCCATGAGAAACTTCACTATCACTTGTCTGAAAATAGCAAATATAAAAATTAAAATTTACGGCTTATTGCATCGGCTGTCATATTCAAGCAAAAAAACGAACGCACACGCAATGTATACATAATTAAATATTGCGAAAAACATCATTTATACATCATGAGTTAGTAATAATTTTAAATAAAGCATAAATATAGTAAATCTGAAAAATGAAATCGCCAATATTTGATGAATCCTCTGACCGCGGCAAGTCAGAATGGAACTCGTGAACATTTAGCTCAGATCCAGACAGCTTTCCTTTACACAACGGGACCCACGCATAATAGCCATATACTTTAATGGCCTGACGACCGATCGTTTCATGCTGTTTAAATCAGCATTAGTAACATACATTTTGCCAGTTCCAATAGGGTACAATCCTTGTCCAGTTTCATGCGAAGCCAGTTCCGGTTTACTACGCCGTAACACAGTTTAAAATTATTGGTAACGGAATAAGGCTGTGTTCCAGAGGCGACGAACAGGTTTCGGCTACCGAAGGGAATTTTGGCCACTGGCGCCCGAGAAAATGGTGCTAATCAACCTTTGACTAGTAGAAAATACTGAATTAAAACCATCCTCAATAGGAATTGACGACCTAGCGTTATTTCACAGCCACATTTTACTATGAATTATAAGAGCAACGATAATGTCATATTGCATCAGTCTACACGAACGAAAATAAATGTGGTCTTGTTTGTTGAGACGTGCAGAATGGATAAACAGAAAGGAGCAACTATAGACAACTACATGTGCAATTCCGCCGAATTTCCTTTACTTTCTTCTTCTTCTTCTTTTCAATCTAACAAAAACATACAATGAATATAGTGCATGTTGATCAAAGCACTGAGCCCAGTATCGTGTCGATAAATTTCGGCAATACTTCAAGTAGATCACCATTCATTAAATTTAGGTTAGGTATTCAGGTTGGCGCATTTAATTTGAGATTATTAAAAACCATTAGGTACTGGGAAGCTTTATCACGTACGTTAGATAAATTGGAAATCGATGTATGTTTTGCAGAATTCGGGATCGTAAGAGTATTACAAAACTGTGTGCTCCATTCTCATTCATGCCTTATAGGCATTGCATTTTTAGCATCACAGAATTGTCTCAAGCCCAACAATGAGGGGTCGATATTGCTTTTTCAAGAGCTAAAGCACCTCTAACTGAATGGATCACTGAAAACATTCGACTTTTTAAAGCCTAAATACGTCCACCAAAACATACGCCAAAAAAAAATATTAGTTAGTTTTGCCATTTCGCCGTTTGTGCATACACACTCACCAAAGACATTAAAGACGAAAGAAAGTAATCTTCTTACTGTAACCTAAATTTACAACAAGGTAGGGCAAGAAATTCAGAAAGCCTCGGTTTTGGATGATGCAGTTTTTGATTTTGGTGGCATAAGGTAACCACGTAAAGACCATCTCCTCCTCAACGTGGTACGACGGTGTCAACCATGTTTCGATGGCCGATCGTACATGGGCTAACGGGGCCATGGCGGTGGTGTCACCAGGGCGTGGTGGATTTCCGACCGGCAATCGGATCTCCTATAAAATACCACATGAGCCCGATGACGGCACCATGACTCGGCGTGTGTTCCCCGCCACAAAAGGGGACAACAGCCACAGGATTACATGGACTCCTGGACAGTACCCTGTACTTCCGAATGGCGAATGAGCTCTCAACAGCCACCGGCAACCATGCAACTTACTGCTGCCTTGCTGACTGCGCTTGGATGTGCAAAGGCTAGAGGTGCGTCCTCGATCAAAAAGCCGAGTGGTGAGGGGAGACTACTTGTACCAAATTCCCAAGTAACTCCATGAAAACACCATGAAAATGTCACAATCTATGAATACCGTTCATGCTACGGCGTCCCCGGCAAGCGACGCGCTCTGTGCTCCCCCAGAGGCTAGGGTGTCAAGTGAAAAGCTATCTGGTTTTATCAGCGCGAAAACACCTATCTATTTCGGGTGTTGGAATGTTCGAACACTGCTTGATATCGGCAGCCAAGCAATCACGGCCAAATCTTTATATGACTACCAGATTGAAGTTGCATGCCTGTCTGAAGTCCGACTGCCCGGCACAGGTTCAACGAAGATAAAAGTACCATCGGCAGAATAAACGTACTTGATGCACCACAGCGGACCAGTTGACGGACCCGGACAACACGGTGTAGCCATTCTACTTGGTCCTACGGCGCAGAGAGCCATGCTGGCTTGGAATCCTGTATCACCGAGGATCACAACGGTACGACTGAGAGGGAAACCTTTCAACATCACAGTGGTAGCCGTCTACGCACCAACCCTCGCAGCTGATTCAGATGTGAAAGATGAGTTCTACGACCAACTCCAAGAGACTATCAACGGAATTTCCAGAGGCGACATACTGTTTGTCGCTGGTGACTGGAACGCACGAACAGGACCTTCTGACTCATCCACCAGACACATACTGGGAAAGTTTGGTCTAGGTGAACGCTGCGAGAACGGAGCACGACTTATCAGCTTTGCAGATGTCAACCATATGTGCGTTACCAATACGCGTTTCCAACACCCTCGGAAGCATTTGCTCACCTGGTATTCAAACGATGGTCACACAGCCAATCAGATCGACTACATTCTGGTACGGTCGCGTTGGATGTCTTCTGTCGAAGATTGCAGGTCATACCGAGGAGCTGAAACTGGCAACCGAGGAGGGTCCGACCACACTCTAGTACGTGCCAAATTGAGGCTTCATCTCAAGTCCTGACGGCGCCGTCAACCTACGAGACGCCTGAATGTTGCAACCCTAACGGATCCATCCCGTCGTACAGCACTATCTGCCTCAATCACTGCAAAGTTGACTTCCGCTGACGGTGGAACTCATGCCGTAGTTAAAACCAATGTGGAGCATCAATGGAATAACTTGAAACTCTCTACTCAGCAAGCTGCGCTAGAAACGCTCGAAACCATCAAAAGTCACCATAAAGACTGGATCTCTGAACGCACGATACGGGCGTCACAAAAAGCAAGAGATGCCCAGATGAATAACGCGCCTAATTATCGCCACCTGAGACGTGAAACCACGAGGTCTGCTCGGGCTGACCGTAAGCAGTACTGGGATGAAATGGCTTCCGCCATGGAATCGGCTGCAAACGTCGGTGACTTCGGGGGTCTCTTCCGTCTTTTACGTAAAGCATCTGGTAAGCGCAATGCAGAGACAATTCTACGCAGCGCAACAGGAGACTTGATTTCTGAAGTCAATGGCAAAATCGCAAGATGGGTTGAACATTTTTCGCAGTTATTGAACCGACCATACAGTGGCCGCTCCCCACCGCAACCACCTACAACATCTACACCCAGCTACGACGTGGACTGCTCTTCCCCAACTGAGGCTGAGATCGCTACGACCATCCAGCGCATGAAGAACAAGAAATCCCCCGGTGAAGATGGAATACCTGCGGAGATCTACAAGGCCTGTATAGGCACACTACTGCCATCAATCCATCGACTGTTCTCTTCTATCAGGGAACAGGAAGCATGCCCGTCAGACTTCGGAATGTCAATGCTGCTACCGTTTCCCAAAAAGGGTGATAGATCAAGGTGCGAAAACTACCGTGGTATCAGTCTTCTCAACACCGCATCCAAGCTGTTGGCGTCGATTCTATTGAACCGCTTCTGTAATGAGCGGCATGCCCGTACCCGTCCCAATCAGGGTGGGTTCCGCCCAGGCAAAGGCTGTGTTGATCAGATCTGTACATTACGGCGAGTTTTGGAACATCGCAACGAATTTCAACAACCAACCGTCGCTTGTTTTATTGATTTCCGAGCTGCTTTTGACTCTGTTGATCGCGACTCCCTATGGAACATCATGCTGCTCGACGGAATGCCCATAAAACTCGTCAATCTGATCAAGGCCTACTATGCAGCCACCAAAGCCAGAGTACGTGTTTACGGAGAAGAATCGGATGAACTCAGTCTGCGCACTGGGGTTCGACAAGGATGTCCCTTGTCACCCATATTGTTCAATTATGCGGTTGAGTGGATTCTGAGCAACGCGCTAACTGGGTTCCGAGGCGTTCAAGTATCAAATAACCTATGTTCTCCTTGCTGACAGCTTTGGGAATATGCAAACCGTTTTGGATCAAGTGGCCCAGTTTTCATCAGCCGTTGGTCTGGAAATCAATGCCGACAAAACGAAAGCCTTTGCCATCGGTGTATCTTCATCTGATGAGCAGCTCACGGTGTACGATAGCCCAATCGAAACAGTCGACGATTTTACGTACCTTGGCTCAAAAATACTTCCAACTGGTCAAGCAAAGAATGAAGTCCGAACACGCATCGACCGTGCCAGACTTGCTTTCTTACAATTGAAGAACTCACTTTGGAGAAGAAGTGAAATCAGCCTCAAAACGAAAATCCGAGTCTACCAGGTTACTGTTCGCCCTGTGCTACTGTATGGCTGTGAGACTTGGCCATTACGTTCTGAGGACTCCAAAAAGCTTGAAGTATTCGACCATTGGTGCCTTAGGTACATCACAAAGACAAAATGGATGGACCGGGTGTCGAACGCATCTGTTCGTCACCAATGTGGGGACATCATGCAACTATCCGTCTGGATCCAACATCGTCGACTTCAATGGTTCGGGCACGTACTACGCAAGCCCGAAGACGAACTGGTACGACAGGTGATGAACCCAGGTCAATGTGCAAACTGGCGCCGCCGCCGAGGTGGGCAACTGAAGACATGGCTTGCAACAATAAAATCGGACATGGAACTCCTAGGTTTACGCAATGTTTATGGTCCGCGTCACTGGGAGCGTCATTGGCCCTCTTTATGTGCCGAAATGGCTGCCAACCGCCCGGCATGGAGAGGCTTAATTCAGGATATCAATGGAGCCGGCTTATCCTCTAAAAGGAGGCAGCCGCAGTAAAGTAAAGTAAAGTAAGTAATGATAATGGAGAAATACTGTTTGAAAACTGTGCGAGGCATAGATTATAATTGAGTAGCACATATTTTAGACCTCGCGGCAAAACGACTGATCGCACAACTTTACTTTACTTTTTACTGCGGCTGACTCCTTTTGGAGGATAAGCCGGCTCCAGTGACATTTCGTGGAGTTTCTTGGGAATTTGGTACAAGTGGTGTCCCCTCACCACTCGGCTTTTTGATCGAGGACGTACCTCTAGCCTTTGCACATCCAAGCGCAGTCTGCAAGGCAGCAGTAAGTTGCATGGTTGCCGTTGGCTGTTGAGAGCTCATTCGCCATTCGGAAGTACGGGGTACTGTCCAGGAGTCCATGTAATCCTGTGGCTGTTGAACCCTTTTGTGGCGGGGAACACACGTCGAGTCATGGTGCCGTCGTCGGGCTCATGTGGTATTTTATAGGAGATCCGATTGCCGGTCGGAAATCCACCACGCACAACTTTATTATAGTCTGAAAATTTCGTCTACATTCTTTAATTTTGTTTTATTTTGTAATAGATGCCATTATGAACCACTCTTCCCTTGTTTCAGGTCACAGGCATCCAGGTTCTTCCAGGCGGTTGATTAGTCGGCCTTGCATGCAAGGATAAGGCTTCATTATTATCCGACAACTGAGATGCTGGATGAATTTCCTATTCTACTGACGAATGTTTGTACATAAAGAGTCAGGTTTTCATATCAAGATCGCAACCTTTATTAAAGTAACTGAGATACGTCCCGGACTACCTCAATTAGGCTATTCGTCGTATTCTAATCTTTTAGCAAAAATTTGCATCCTCTAAACGTAAGACATTCTTACAGGAAAACTCATCACTCACCTAAGCAGAGCGGTTTTAAGAAGACGATTTGGAGGTATTTGCCAGTTTACCATATCTAAGCAACCATAACAATAACGCAAGCAACATGAGTGAAAAGGTGATTATGAGTTTCGATACTTCTGCCAGTATCAGCTTTGGGTAAGACGCATAGTGGCCAAATTTCGATATTACATAACTAGTTAAAGTTATACACAATCAAATTATTCGGTAAAATATCAGTTCATCTACCAGGATAGGATTCATGTACTCATCATAATTTTTTGTTAGCATTCCTGCGAGATATGGAATCGAATTGTGTTCACTAGCAGATTCATCCTCTTCTAGACGGTCTTGTCTTATACTGATAGAGTTAATTGCTAGGTTTAGTCTCATTAATGAATCGATACAGTGAAAATCATAAGGAAGTTGGTTTGCCCATTTCGACTTGCCCTAAAGTTGTGTAAAAGTATTTATATCCACGTTTATGTGATGATAAGGCAGGTTTCTTCATCTAAGCTAGATCTTATCTTTTTTTAATTTATTATATTTTGACAGTGTTTCGTTTTAAATTATTACCGTTGCAGTAATTTTGATTGTTATTACACAATTTCTCTCTTAATTTATCGTCATGCAATAGTGAAGTGTTACATTTTAAATTCTTTTGAAATGCGAGCTTTAATAAAATTCATTGTACTCTTCCTGTGTGCAAAAACAAAAATAAATTTTATCAGATATAAGAAACATTTTTTTCGCATTGTCTTCTCAAACATCTACTAATGAACATATCTTTATATATAAATTGGAAAGCAAAACAAGATAGAAATATGTGAGCATAGAGTGTGAAAAACTGAAACCAATCAAATTGCGTGCGTCACATCAAGTTCAAGCTCAATGCTTGTACGTGCTTCTTCTGCTTACATAAATCGATATCAAATATTATTTACCAATATACATGCGCAAGTTGTCGATCAACTTACGTAGGCCGATCGACCAGACGGTTAATTAAATCAAGTGGTGAATACACGTCTGCCATTGCGCAACACATCATCGAAACATCACACGTATGTTCTTCAGACGTGGCATTCAAAGTAATTACTAAATGCAAAAACAAAAGGAAGCTAGCCACATATTTCTATCTTGTTTTGCTTTCCAATTTATATATAAAGATATGTTCATTAGTATATATTTGAGAAGACAATGCGAAAGAAATGTTTCTTATATCTGATAAAATTTCTTTTTGTTTTTGCACACAGGAAGGGTACAATGAATTTTAAATTCTGTTGTATTACTGTCTTTAATTATGAGAATGAGGATTATAATAATAATATTGTGGTAGGAAATCGAAATCTATTTCTGTAAATATGTATTCAGTATATTTCGATGATGTAAGCTATCACTACTCGCAATAAAATGCACAAGATTCACGCAGGAACACAAAATAGGCAACTAGCGACATGAATTTATGAGTAGACGATCTAGTGTTCGTTTACAATTTAGAGATAAAAGTGAATATTTATAATAGCTATGCGGCAGCGAATCATCATCTTTTTAATGATAATTATTGTCATTTCACATATCTGCCTTCCAAACACATTATAGAAGAAGAATTCCTGCCGCTAAATACACAGATGACTCATGGCCCCGAATGCTGATTCTTAAATAATGCAGTGGAGTGACCTGAGTCACTCAATCGCATGTAATCTGCTTCACCAGGAAATTTTACCAAAGAAGACTCCAATTTGTATTAATGCATGTATGCACCTATATCTCAAGTTACGAAAGAAAAATAAGGCGTAAATGACCCACTTCAGTTTTACGCTGCCCGGGTGGTGGCTCTGGAACATCGATTAATCGCGCATGGTCCGTGTGAAGTCCAAAATCAGCATAACGCGCTCTCTCTTGCGACCAGTGCAAATTGTCCAACAGGTCAGGATCTTCCAATAATTCAGTCCAAGCGCTAGATTTAAAATATTGAATAAAAAAATATTATAATTGACAAAATAACACACACGTTTTATATATATATTCAATTAAAGCCGAATAGCAAGATTTTGTATCCTATAAATGTTCTAAGAAAAACCTAGATATTACATCAATTAGCACAGGTAATTTATCATGTAGACTGGATTCGTACTTATTCAGAACTCTTTACGAAGTTCTGAATTTTCCGCGGATGAGCCTCAAACCGCAGAACCATTTTGATTAGCTTCTGCTTTAGGTGCAACCAGTTTGGAATCTCTTAAGACGATAAACACTAACTAGCCACTACAGATCTGTCATTAAACAACGGCACTGGTGACGCAAAGGATAGTTTCAAACACAAAATAAGTATTCTTCAGTTCAAGTTCCGGCCGTAGTAAATTAAGGACAATACTTAGAGATCCCAATAAGGAGGAAACCGGTCTACTGGATGAATTGCCTTTTCTACACTATACAATTCTTAATTTATACTGACAAATGTATGTGCATAATGGAATCGGTGTTTACATTCGTAACCTTGATTAAAATAAATTTTAATAGGCTAACGTACACGATTGTTGATATAATATATATATATATATATATATATATATATATATATATATATATATATATATATATATATATATATATATATATATATATATAACATAACAAAAACTACCGCCAGCTGCAACGCACTGACGCGTTTCGACCTTCCATGATCATCATCAGAGTACGACGGAAAACTGACTATCGAGGGATCAAACCGCATTGAATATATATGGAAATCAAATTTAGATATGCGGCTCTCACCTCTAGCAGTCTTGCATACATTGAACTTGACTGGAAATGTCGGCTGCACAATTTCTATGCAGTCACGAACATTAACTGTTTGCAGCTTTCGCCACATATACATATATAGGAAATACAATTTAAACAATAATTGATTGCGCGGGTGGTGGTAACAATTCTTTAAATCAAGTTTGCGTGCTTGAAGTAAGCACCAATCCCATTGTATTTAACCAGTCATCGAACAACATAACAAAACTACCGCCAGCTGCAACGCACTGACGCGTTTCGACCTTCCATGATCATCATCAGAGTACGACGGCAAACTGACTATCGAGGATCAAACCGCATTGAATATATATGGAAATCAAATTTAGATATGCGGCTCTCACCTCTAGCAGTCTTGCATACATTGAACTTGACTGGAAATGTCGGCTGCACAATTTCTATGCAGTCACGAACATTAACTGTTTGCAGCTTTCGCCACATATACATATATAGGAAATACAATTTAAACAATAATTGATTGCGCGGGTGGTGGTAACAATTCTTTAAATCAAGTTTGCGTGCTTGAAGTAAACACCAATCCCATTGTATTTAACCAGTCATCGAACAACATAACAAAACTACCGCCAGCTGCAACGCACTGACGCGTTTCGAACTTCCATGATCATCATCAGAGTACGACGGCAAACTGACTATCGAGGATCAAACCGCATTGAATATATATGGAAATCAAATTTAGATATGCGGCTCTCACCTCTAGCAGTCTTGCATACATTGAACTTGACTGGAAATGTCGGCTGCACAATTTCTATGCAGTCACGAACATTAACTGTTTGCAGCTTTCGCCACATATACACATATAGACAATACAATTTAAACAATAATTTCGATTGCGCGGGTGGTGGTAACAATTCTTTAAATCAAGTTTGCGTGCTGAAGTAAACACCAATCCCATGTATTTAACCAGTCATCGAACAACATAACAAAACTACCGCCAGCTGCAACGCACTGACGCGTTTCGACCCTTCCAGGATCATCATAAAACTTGATTTAAAGAATTGTTACCACCACCCGCGCAATCAATTATTGTTTAAATTGTATTTCCTATATATGTATATGTGGCGAAAGCTGCAAACAGTTAATGTTCGTGACTGCATAGAAATTGTGCAGCCGACATTTCCAGTCAAGTTCAATGTATGCAAGACTGCTAGAGGTGAGAGCCGCATATCTAAATTTGATTTCCATATATATTCAATGCGGTTTAATCCTCGATAGTCAGTTTGCCGTCGTACTCTGATGATGATCATGGAAGGTCGAAACGCGTCAGTGAGTTGCAGCTGGCGGTAGTTTTGTTATGTTGTTCGATGACTGGTTAAATACAATTGGATTGGTGTTTACTTCAACATGGATTGTTCATGAGTATTCCAGCGAAGATGGAACTATGGTGTAATAAATTGGTTTTAATTTAAGCTGAGATACTTCATAGTAAATCCTATGAAGAAAGGCTGTATTCAGTTTGGTCATTCGATTACCTTGCAAATAATATTCACAAAGACAAAGACCTGAATTTTTTTCTATATAATTTCCTTTAGTAGCAGTATCATCATCATAGAGCAGTACAATAGCCTTTAATTCTCGATGCTTCTCTATTATATAACTAAGAGAAACAGAAAAAAGAAGTAAATACATATAAAGCTAATTTTAAAAACAACTCTTAAGTGATCTTGTAGAAGTTTCTTACATATAGATTGTGATAATTTCATGTCCAGGGGCGGAACGACGACTAAAAATCTACTCAAGATGGCCATGGCAGTATCTCAGATCTCTAATTATAATACCATATCTTTTGCATAGTCAAGGTCGACTAATTTACCGCCAAGGAGAACTTCAACTACCACATGCTCAATGTATGGAAAAATATAGTTAATAGTCATTTTTAATTCAAAACGCAAATGGTGAAGAACATTTTTGATGGACACAATTGATAATAGAAAAAATGTCCGATAATTCATTGTAGACTCTAACAGGACCAGAAATATATGTGTAGGGAGCGCGTATAACACTTACAAATTTAGGGGGCATACAAATTTCCAGCAGAATATCGAATAGAACACTATGATCCACTGACTCAAAAGCCTCCTAAAAGTCCAGAAAGACGGTTATTGTCGGATGGTGAAATACATGTTGAAGTTCAATAATATGAATTAAAATAAAAATAGTATTTATTTATTATAAATAGCAAAGTATATAGAAATATATTAACGTTAGGAATGCGCGTCTTAATAGAATTCATAGTACTCCTTCCGTGTGTAAAAAGAAAGAGAAATGTATCAGACATAAAAACCGTTTCTTTCTCATATTCTTCTCAAGTATCTGCAAATGAACATCTCTTTATATAAATTGCAATGCCAAACAAAATAGAAAAATGTAAAAATGGAGAGAATTTGAAATAAGAGAACCAATAAATTGCGTGCATCATCTCTATTTTAAGCTAAAAAATAAAAGATAAAATATTTTTCTTTTTTCACATTGAAAGGGTACTATTAAATTTATTAAAACTCGCGTTCCAAAAGAATCTTTTAAAAAATAGATGAAATAGTGGCGCTAAAATGTAGAGCGCGAAGAACGTTATTATGGAAAGACCATTATTCTCAATGAGTTAGGTAATTACGGTTCCCAGGAGATTTGGGGCGCAGTTTACGCTAATCCAAATTACGGATCATTAGAAAAAATCTTACAAGGTTGGCGTATTCCAAAATTGAAGATGAAGCAGTGTCGCGGCAAGAATCGGGTGTGTATCTTCTGTATTGGATAAACTAAGTCTGTTTGCAAGAATGACATTTCTGGTGTTTTTGCCAGCTGATATGACGAAAGACAAAACAAGAATATTAAAGAAATTAGAAAATGATATAAAACCTGGAGCAATGTATGATTTAATACCGACCGATATTAATAATCGCGTGCTTAACTTATCAAAAATCCAAATCCATCAGCTAACAATGGTGGCACTATCGATGGGCCGAAATTATGGAATTCGTCATTGTAATAAAAGCGATGTTGATATTGAGGCAGCATTTTAATTACTACCGGCGCAAACAGCCTCTCTTAGGTGCGCCATTAAAGAAAGATGAAATAGAACAATTTACCATAAACCAACCTGGTCTGCACAGTATTTGTTGAATTACAGCAGCGTTTTGCATATTCAATATAAATTATCAACAGTTCGTGGCTCCTGCTCAAGAATTGACAGTTTGGTTAGTCCAGATTTAATAGCAATTGAATATAATAAATCAATAAACTATTTAATATATACTGGCTATACTAGACAATTAATTGAATCAATTATTAAAAGTGGAAGTCATCAGAAACAGACGTATTTCGGACAAGAAAAGAAAGCAGCTTCCCGAATAGCACAAAAGGAAGTTTAAGCGACATTAACACGCATATTTTATGCAGTTAAGCTACGATTGTTATTTAAGGCCATACAATTGGCATTACCAGCAATAAGAGAGACACAGCTGTTAATTTCGACATCAAATATTATTTACCAATGTGCATGCGCAAGTTCTCGATTAACCTACGCAGGCCGATCGACCAGACGGTTAATTTCTCGCACGAGAGAACACTAAAACTTAAACGCCTGATTTAAGTCAAATGGTGAATAAACGTCTGCAATTGCGCAACACATCGTTGAATCCTAACAAGTATATTTTCCTGGCGTAGCATTTAAAATAATGACTAATTGCGATAACAGAAGAGAGTTATCCACATAGGAAGCTTTATAGATAAACATGCAAGCGGATTTATGCAAGCAGAAGAAGAATGTTCAGGCATTGAGCTGGAATTGCACGCAATTGATTGGTTCCCTTATTTCACACTTTCTCCATTTTTACATTTTTTTCTATTTTATTTGGCCTTGCAATTTATATAAAGAGATGTAGATACTTGAGAAGAACATTAGAAATAAACCGTTATTGAATATGTTACAATTCATATTTCTTTCTACACATGAAACGGATATATCTATTGTCTGTTCACAACACCAAAGCTTATTCGTGTGCTGATAATTTACTTTTTGCCAGAACCGCGCTACCTACGGTTACCGAACACACACTGGGTGAATAAAAATGGGATTTGTAAATGTATCTCAAGTATCAAAATCTGATTCCACTGATCATTTCTTGTCAATTTATTTTTATTTGTATTTATGTGTAACTGTAAGAACTAGATTTGCTGCAATGTTATCTTTCATGTGTATAAGTTTGACAAATTATATGCGTGCACACAGTGTCGCCGCTATGAAATTATGGGCCTCTCATTCGAGAGTAAAACTTTAGCAGTTGACGCGAGTAAAAACTGTTAAACGAAAGCTAACTTTAACCTGACATACAGGCTAAGAGCAAATTATGAATAATTCACAGACAAATAAACTTAACTGTTCATTCAATAAAAACCTTAAAAACAGTGAACAGAGCTAGAACTGACATGACTAATTTAGATATCTAAGAATGCATATCCATTCATAAAGTTAACGCGAAGTAAAATTATTTAAATAAGGCTCATCGCAAAGCAGCAAAACTTTTTAAAAAGTTATCCAAAAATCTTTTATCACATTCAAGTCTTCCACTAAAAATACGCGAATCTAACTTAAGTGAGCAGAAACAGTACACATGACTATTGGCTCGAGGAATGAATGGTGCAACCGAGTATCAGTAGCAACAATAGAAATATGCTTGGTAAAATAAGGCATAACCTTTATTTAAGGGTCATTTAATACAGAACAGTTTAACATATATGGTTTTGTTTTAAATTCGTAAATCTTTTCTTGCATTAAGAGCACACACAACTCTATCTAGTCTGAAATGTAATTTGTGCGATCGATATGTCGCAAATAATTAGCAGTGTGATAAAAAATGTAGTTTGACCAGAGAGATACATTAAATTAACCAGTATTTCCCAATTTCCACTGACAACAAAAAATAAAGCTAAATGCAATCAAGCAACTTGTGTATTAGGTGCCTCGCACCTAGTAACAAATTTGTTCAAATATGATCAGAAGGATAAATCAGGCAGCATGAACGGGAAGTATAATCTCGTGCACATTCGTTTCGTGCTTACCGGCGACTCATCAGTAGGAGCGAAATGCGATAACTGATATCGGTAAAGGCCAGAGGGTATGGATTTTCTGGAATAGCAGTTGTTCCGAAATAGTCGTAATTCTCAATTTTGGTGAACTTAAGCATACATTTAAATTTATCGGGTTGGTATCATGTACCGAATCGGCAACCATTTTGTTAGTACCATGTACCTTTTCGGTACCATAATGTTGGTATCGGGCACTAACACAACAGCAGTAGTATTGGTATTCTTTACAGACTTATATATATAAAATGTGAGTGAGTGTTTAAGTCGCATTGTGGAATACTTTATATAAGATAGCTTCACTACTGAAGGTTTACACATTCTTACAGAAGATTTTAGGGTCCTATTTCCCCACATTCCTCACCAAAATATATAGTAGGTAAAGGGCGTAATACCGCCTCCTACTGAGGAGTCGCCAGTAAGCACAAAAGGAATGTGCACGAAATTATATCTTTCGTTCATGATGTCTTCGGTTTATCCTTCTATTTAAATTTGAACTAATTTGTTACTAAGTGCGCAACATGTAATACAAAGTTGCATTTATATTATTTTTCCGCCACAACTGGTACCTAACTGTTATATAATCAAGCAACTTATTTACAATGTACTAAATAAGTTTTGATTGTCGTTTAAGAGTACCGTGCAGATCATAATAGATTTATAAGGACTGAAATTATAAATGCAGATCCAGGATCCAGTTAACGTTTGTTTCCACGTTAATATGAAAACTACATCTAGCAAATTAGCACGCAATAACAAGGTGAATGTGGAACGGCAATTCTCAATTAGAATTGAAACTTTATAAACTTGAAAACACGTATATTCATCTTTTTCATTTGAAAGTACTCTCACAGTTGGCATAAACAATGTACACTATAATTTATACCTAAATGTCCGATGTCATGAAAATGTTCAGCCGATGGTTGCCACAGTTATTATCATAACCAGCACCATCATAATCATCACCATTATTATAATAATTATCGTAATAGTCTCAATCATTATTATCCTAAGCCAACTCCTAATCCTCCTCCTCAACATCATTACCTACTTCCCATCATCATCTTAATAATCACCATCATCAGTAGCGGCATCCAGCAAAGCACTAAATTGGTTTTATTTACTGACGCTTCATAGCAACATAAAATGACATATCTTTATTTTTTGCCTGAAAAGGACCAATATAGACATTCATAGACGAGCTTAAAAATTGAAGGGTCCAAGTCAGTCGTATCGAAAACTTTCTACATTAGAAGGATACAGCCAACCATCCCAAAAGGTATGCGATACGATTTTCAATTTGGCGTCGCTGATCTTCTCTATTTTAATTAAGACTGAAATTTAGGTGAATTTTTGAAACAGTTTATCCGACAAAACAAAACTTAATCTCAGAGGTTGTCCTGTGCTTGTCGTTAGTTGCACCCTAAATAGTTGTCAGTAATGAACAAACCAACTAATATTTGAAATCAGCTAATTGAATGTGTACAATACCCGATTCTCTAGCATTTTTGCATATACCTATGCGTAAGTGTATGTACTTATCTACGTGTGCTGTAAGTGTATATACATTTTTGCATGTATTTATGTTCGTGTATTCGCATGAATGTATGTATATTGAAACGTATGTATGTATGTATGCAATGTATGTATGTATGTATGTACGTATGTATGTATGCATGTATGTATGTATGTATGAATGCATGTATGTATGTATGTATGTATGTATGTATGTATGCGTGTATGTATGTATGTATGTATTTATGTATGTATGTATGTATGTATGTATGTATGTATGTATGTATGTATGTATGTATGTATGTATGTATGTATGTATGTATGTATGTATGTATGTATGTATGTATGTATGTATGTATGTATGTGTATGTGTATGTGTATGTGTATGTAAGTATGTAAGTATGTATGTATGTATGTATTTATGTATATATGAATTTATATGTGAAAGAATCATACTCTACGTTATGTAATAAATATTCATCATGCTATCAGAATTAGCATAGATTTTTCTACGTTATATCTCCGAAAAAGATATCCTGCAGAATAATCTAGTTATTAGCGACATTACCTAAATTAGTCACTGTAACTTGAACAAGAATATACTTGATGCAATCACTTACGCATAAACAGGAAGTAAATTTCGAGCATAGTCTGCCTGTTTGCGAAGTTCAATTAGTACTGCATCTTGTGAAACAACAGACGCGTACTGCTTTGATTTAGAAATTACACCAGCAAGTTGTTCAAGCTCTTCGGGGCGTCTATCCGCATAGTCAACAAGTAAACCAGACTGACGTGTGATTAATCTCGAGAACAAGGCCATCCAACAGCGCAGATCTAAGTGACGCTCCGTTAAGGAGGGATGCGAAGCTCTTGGATAGTCATCAAGACCTGACACACATATTTAGAAAGTTAAACGTTAACAGCAATAATTAGTCCTATCAAATTAATCATAAATAGAAATACAAGAATTAGCTTTATATCATTAAAAATCGTTGAAACACAAATCCTGCAATATATATTGCATTATATCCAGGTACAGAGATCGTGGGACACACACCTAAAGGTCTCTAGAAAAGGAAATAAATATGTGACATAAACCATACTTGTAGGAAGTCAGTTACATTTGCTAATCCATTGGAAACATATCGGCAATAAGTCTTCCCTGATAAAAACGAGACATGGTAACCAGTGGTCTTTCGGTTATATCTCTCAGGACCACATACTCCTTTAGACTTACTAAAGCTCATCATACATCATGCTCGGCATTTTGAAGGCATCCCATAATTAAGCTTTCCTCAATGAAATAAACACTAAGCTCATTATTTTGAAAACACCGTTGGAATATAAAAAGGTAATCCACATAATTTGTCTAAATAGCATTTACACAGTGACAGACCAAATAGAAAATTTAGCTGTTATGTTGAAAAAACGACTGAAAATCCTCAAGTTAACCAGTTGTGACGTAATCTAAATTTAACAGTGAATATATAGCCTTTATTTAAATACGGTTTCTGGTCATGAGATAAACACCATTTCTATTGTACATCAAGACAAAATTGCCATCAATTTTACGTACAGATGCATTTTGGCCTACAAAGTCACCATTAGAGAAAGATGGAAAACAGACAGATAAGAATTAATTTATTAATTCTTATATTACTAATTAATTATTATTAATAATTAATTTTTAAACATAAATTGTACTTACATTAGATTTCTATTTAGTCCCAGTAGGCTGTGTTCCATTTTAACAAATAATTGAATTAGGTAACCATTGCTGATTTTCTCGGAAACTCGAAAGCGTCAGAACAAGAGACTGTGAGATATTTCTTGAGCGGTTGCGCGGTGCGAGTTTCAAATGTTAAATCTCCGCGATTTGCGTTCGCGGATTGTCGCGTTGTGCTGTCAGTTTCGCAAGGATCCGATTGATCCCCATTTCCAAGCACGCATCGAGTTCGTCTTCTTGCTGGCTGGATGCGGATTCGTCCCTTTCTTCCGAAGGCGTTGAACATGGTTCATACCAACCACTGGAAATGAGGTACGACCTAATCTTCGAAGCCTTCGGAAGAAAGGGACGAATCTGCACCCTGCCAACAAGAACAAGAGACTGAAGGTGGTTTTTTCTACACTGTTACGGCAAGCACATAAAGTATGGGATTAGTTCAGTTGTGACCAGAAGGATAAACCAAAAAGGCAGCATGAACGGAAAGTATAATCTCATGCACATTCGTTTCGTGCTTACTGGCGACTCATCAGTAGGAGCCGGTATTACGCCCTTTAACCACTATATATTTGGTAGAAGAATGTGGAATAATAGGACGGTACAATCTCCTAGACGAATGTGTAAACCTGTAATAGTGAAGCTAACATAATCTAAAGTCAACGACAATGCGACTTCAATGCTAACTCACACTATATAATATATATACCGAGTCTGTAAAGGATACTAACACTATGGCTATTGTGTTAGTAACTGATACCCTTTTTTGAAATCGATGAGTACCGGATACTAACACTATGGTTTCCGAGTCGGTACATGATACTTACTTTACTTTACTTTACTGCGGCTGACTCCTTTTAGAGGATAAGCCGGCTCCATTGATATCCCGGATTAAGCCTCTCCATGCCGGGCGGTTGGCAGCCATTTCGGCACATAAAGAGGGCCAATGACGCTCCCAGTGACGCGGACCATAAACATTGCGTAAACCTAGGAGTTCCATGTCCGATTTGATTGTTGCAAGCCATGTCTTCAGTTGCCCACCTCGGCGGCGGCGCCAGTTTGCACATTGACCTGGGTTCATCACCTGCCGTACCAGTTCGTCTTCGGGTTTGCGTAGTACGTGCCCGAACCATTGAAGTCGACGATGTTGGATCCAGACGGATAGTTGCATGATGTCCCCGCATTGGTGACGAACAGATGCGTTCGACACCCGGTCCATCCATTTTGTCTTTGTGATGTACCTAAGGCACCAATGGTCGAATACTTCAAGCTTTTTGGAGTCCTCAGAACGTAATGGCCAAGTCTCACAGCCATACAGTAGCACAGGGCGAACAGTAACCTGGTAGACTCGGATTTTCGTTTTGAGGCTGATTTCACTTCTTCTCCAAAGTGAGTTCTTCAATTGTAAGAAAGCAAGTCTGGCACGGTCGATGCGTGTTCGGACTTCATTCTTTGCTTGACCAGTTGGAAGTATTTTTGAGCCAAGGTACGTAAAATCGTCGACTGTTTCGATTGGGCTGTCGTACACCGTGAGCTGCTCATCAGATGAAGATACACCGATGGCGAAGGCTTTCGTTTTGTCGGCATTGATTTCCAGACCAACGGCTGATGAAAACTGGGCCACTTGATCCAAAACGGTTTGCATGCTCCCAAAGCTGTCAGCAAGGAGAACAACATCGTCTGCGTAATCAACATCCGTCAGCCATAGGTTATTTGATACTTGAACGCCTCGGAACCCAGTTAGCGCGTTGCTCAGAATCCAGTCAACCGCATAATTGAACAATATGGGTGACAAGGGACATCCTTGTCGAACCCCAGTGTGCAGACTGAATTCATCCGATTCTTCTCCGTAAACACGTACTCTGGCTTTGGTCGTACTCTGGCTTTGGTGGGGTACATGATACCAACCTGATGGATATAAATTCATGCTAAAGTTCACCCAAATTGAGAATTACAACAATTACCGAACACCTTTTACTCCATTTAAACCATACACTCTGGTCTTCATCGATATCAGTTATAACATTTCGCGGTAAGCATGACATCATTCAATTCAATACAAGCCAGTTAAATAATTGTTTGATGCGAAGACCTAATATATATGCGCATGTATTGGTGGTGCGAACGTAAAATAGTAATGTTGGAATCGGTTACTAACACAATAGCCATAGTGTTAGTATCCTTTACAGACTCGGTATATATATTATATAGTTTGAGTTAGCATTGAAGTCGCATTGTCGTTGACTTTAGATTATGTTAGCTTCACTATTACAGGTTTACACATTCGTCTAGGAAATTGTACTGTCCTATTATTCCACATTTTTCTACCAAATATATAGTGGTTAAAGGGCGTAATACCGGCTCCTACTGATGAGTCGCCAGTAAGCACGAAACGAATGTGCATGAGATTATACTTTCCGTACATGCTGCCTTTGTTTTATCCTTCTGGTCACAACTGAACTAATTTGTTACTAGGTTCGCAACACCTAATACATACTTTCAAATAAATTAGGTCTTCGCAACAAACATTATTTAAAAGAATGGGATTAACGCTGACGTCAAACCTGCAATTTTATTTAAGTAATAATTATTACAACCTGCCGAATAATTTATTCCGTATAAAACTAAATTACATAAATGTAGTTAAAGCTAAAAACAATCCATGCTTACAATTAAGCATTAATTAAATACATCATTCTTTGCATAATAACATCGGTAAACAATATTGTTTCTATAAGAATTCGATAATTATAAATAAAGTCATAGATACATAAACATGCATGCACGCATAAATCCATACATACATGCATACACACATACTTAAATACAAGTATGCTTACATACATACTTAAATTTACACATAAATATGTTAGTATAAACTAAGAATCGTATAGTGCGGAAAAGGCAATGCATCCAGTATATAAATCTTAGTTTATACTGACATATGTAAGTAATTAATGGGTCAGGTGTTTATATCAAGACGGCAACCTTGGTAATAATAAATGTATAAATACATGCAAACAACGTATGATGGCAAGAATGCCACTCCGATCTTAAGGAAATAGTTTCAGTAGCCGTCTTCGCTCTCAATTTCCGTGGATCCAGCGCACGTACATGGCAAATGATAGCATACATTGAAAGAATTAACTGAAGCAGTTTAATTTTTTTAATGAAGCAAGAAGTACACCTCTTTAGTAGTGGCACAGTCCAAGACGCTCATTTCGAAGTAACTGTTCAGGGACCACCGCTATAGATACGTGTATTAAGGCGAAATCACAGAAGCCAGAAGTTCTATAATAAAACAGAGAATAATATCAAATATGCTATCACTTGCTTGATAAAAGCAAATAAGGACTCCAAAAACTGATAAATGCAGACATACCAGAGCCAAGGGTAAGCGGATTAAGTTGACGTCGGCCATCTTCAGGAGAACGTCCATGCCACCTGTAGACCGTGGGAAGCTGTCCAGCTTGACTTGTGTTGTACCATTGATACCATGCGTGCAAACGTGGCAGACTCACGCCTGCGAACCGAAGCACCGCGGCAGCCTCTAACTGAGACAACCGAGGCAAACGATCTAGCAATGCCTAGACCAATTTAAATAATATTAATATGCGGCGAATTTAATTCCTGCGATAGAAAAACATGTTCGAGCTAAGTAGTTGTAACTTTAAAAATAAAAAGAGTGGCGCCCTACGATCCCCTTAATAACGCTAAATTAATATTAGTAATTAGTACAATCAATAGCATTATGAAGGGAAGTTTCTTTGCCCAGGTATACGCAGGAAAAATTTGGTCATAAATATTAGTGAATAACGACAGAATTTGTTTGAACATGTTGTCAGTATTAAATATAAATTGTATGAGTGCAAATGCAAGTCATCCACCAGAACAAAATCGTCTTTATTGAGCACTCACAAAGTTGTTTGCAGAATTGCTGCGGCTGGGACTTGAACTATGCATTTAATAAGGGGCCTGAAAAAGTATTCTCTACACCACAGAAACCACTCATTACATGCAATTTCCAACTTTACGTCAACTGATGTTATTTGGTGAGATTTCCTTCATGTGGATACTATTTGGTATCGCTTTCGGCGTAAAGCCTCTTAATATAATAGCACGATTTAATAATACATGTTGACACTATAAACTAAGCATTGCATCAAATATAAAATGCATTTCCTCAACTAGACCAGTTTAGACCTTATTGGGCACTGATCGAGTGGTAGCATAATGCTACAAATAATTACACAAGCATAATATACTGATTCTTCACTGTCACAAGACCATGATATTTATAGTTCACTGAGTTAATAATGAACACTTAATCGACCCATCTTAATTATAAAAGGAGACTGTGTTAGTCTGACACCTCTTGATTGGTATGAAAATTTTCAAAATTCTTATACGCCAATATACTATAATCATTCATATGTACACATAAATTACATACCCAACGGTAATCTGTTGAGATTTGTTAGTATATATATATATATATATATATATATATATATATATATATATATATATATATATCTACTAAGAAACATATCTTATATATAAATTGGAAAGCAAAAAACATAGAAATATGTGAACATAGAGAGACTGTGAAAAACGGAAACCAATCAAATTGCGTGCGTCACATTCAGTTCAAGCTCAGTGATTGTACGTGCTTCTTCTGCTGGCATAAATTCGGCTGCAATTTGTTTATCCATAGGGCTTCGTATGTGGCTAGCTCCCTTTTGTTTCTCATTTAGTAATTACTTTGAATACTACGTCTGGAGAACATACGTGCGATGTTTCGATGATGTGTTGCGCATTAGCAGACGTTTATTCACAATTTGATTTAAAACAAGCATTTAAGTTTCAATGTTCTCTCATGCGAGTAATTAACCGTCTGGTCGATCGGCCTACGTAAGTTGATCGACAACCTGCGCATGTATATTGGTAAATAATATTTGATATCGAAATTAACGGCTGTTTCTCTTTGATTGCTGGTAAAGGCAAGTGTGATACCCTAAATAATACTCGTAGATTAGCTGCATTAAATGTGCGTGGTCATGTTGCTTCAACTTTATTTTGTGCCATTCAGGAAACTGCATCCCCCTTAAATGGGATGTTTAGGTAGACCGTTTTATTTTCTGGCCCATAATACGTCTGTTTCTGTTTAATTCTCCTTTTAATAATTGATTTAATTAATTGTCTGGGATAGGCTTTCCCAGACAATTGCGCAATAGGTCATCAAAACATCGCACGTATGTTCTCCAGACGTAGCATTCAAAGTAATTACTAAATGCAAAAACAAAAGGGAGCTAGCCACACACGAAGCCTTATGGATAAACAAATTGCAGCCGGATTTATGTAAGCAGAAGAAGCACGTACAAGCATTGAGCTTGAACTGGATGTGACACACGCAATTTGATTGATTTCCGTTACACTCTCTTTATGTCACACACACACACACACACACACACACACACACATATATATATATATATATGTATATATATATATATATATATATATATATATATATATATATATATACAATGCAATTAAACAATAATTGATTGCCACCCGCGTAATCAATTATTGTAAAAGATATGACAGTTTTCCTATATTGGACGAATGGCGAAAAGAATGCCATGAATGTCACTTTCTTGGCATGATTCTAATAAAAGCTATCAGTCGCCGAATGACGAAGATTTAAATAAAAATATACTATTATTCTTGAAGGAGATTCAATAGAGAAGACAAGGATTAATTAAGAAGAGGGATGCATGAATATGTATTGGTCTAGATAGGTTCCTGGAATTTAAAAAAAAACATGAAATCACAAGAATTAACGAAATGTTAACGACAAAAGCAGCATGTATTAATGGTAAAACATTTACAGTAGACTTTTTATAAAAAAACACAGAAACCCACTTCAAGTGTCAGAATTAGGGCCGGAGGATTCGCTACGTTCGCCGATTGAACTATAAATTGAGTAGGTACTCGCGCGCGTGCCTCCCAACCAAGAATTTGCTCGCGCGGTATCCACCCCTGAGTGTTCATCAAGTCGAGCCAGTGCCCGATAATTTGAAGCGAAAGATCAACATCCCACCGTGATATCAACAAATTGTGAAAGCCCTCGTCCCACAGGAAGCCACGAGGAAATTGACCCCGAGCTGGTGTAGCCGTAAACAAGCCAGCTGGCCAGTACTCAGTCACATGTGGGTGAAGGCCATTTGCTAGAGACTCAGAAGAGATATCCAACTTATCTGTGGACATTGTTGCTGGTGTTACTAAAGACTTACCATGAAAGTAACCAATCCCACCGAGCAGATTCGATAAAGTCATGCGGGCCAGCACGATCTTAAAAGTATATAAGGTAGTAAACAGATCAAAGGTGCATAAAATGAGTGAATGTAATTGTGTGTTTAAACAAATGTGAAAAATAACGAAGAACGGCAACTCAAATGCATGCTCTAAAATAAGAATAGAATAAAAACACGGATATATATATATATATATATATATATATATATATATATATATGTATAAGGTCACTATTTGTAGTTTCTGATTAAGTGATATATAGTCGCAACTATAGCACTGTACCCACAAATTTTATTCATGTGCATGTTGATTTGTTGAACATTTTATAATTATCACTGGCTTAACTTAATTTTGCTACTTTTAGAATTACGAATTACTTGTCACTTTTTAGGTATGTCTTAGACGAAGAAAAACGACATTCCGAGACGCATGTTTCGAAACTAGTCGCTGACTAGGTGACAAATACCTGACACGTACTAGCGCTATTGTAACTACACATTATTATACTACTAGCCTAATTATATGTTTAGTCGTTAATCTAATAGAATATTATAATTTCTTACTAAAATGCTGAATTCTAGCTTCCATGACTCAGGCATCACTTTTTGTACGTTATTAAGGTAACGTTGTAGAAAAAATCCTGTATGTGTTCATAGTGACTCATTAACAGCATCTTATTATGACTTACATAGTTTATATGGATGATCGCTGTATCATTATCGAGATTTAGTTCGTGCTCACTTTTATTCACTTTGTTAACATGCTATCGTGCTCATCAGTACACATAATGCCTGTCATATATTTTATGTTCTTAGATCATGGGATTATAGTAAACAACGGACAGATAAAGCTATCTTTTAAATCAAGTTTACGAGCTTGAAGTAAATACCAATCCAATTGTATTTAACTAGTCGTCGAACAACATAACAAAACTACCGCCAGCCGCAACGCACTGACGCGTTTCGACCTCCCATGTTCATAATCATAGTACGACGGCAAACTAACTATCGAGAATCAAACCACATTGAACATATATGGAAATCGAAGTTATATATGCGGGTCTCACCTCTAGCAGTCTTGGCTGGAAATGTCGGCTGCAAACTTTTATGCAGTCACGAACATTATTTGCTGCAGCTTTCGACACACAAATATATAGGCAATGCAATTAAACAATAATTGATTGCGCGGGTGGTGGAAACAATTCTTCAAATCAAGTTTGCGAGCTCGAAGTAAACACCAATCCCATTGTATTAACCAGTCGTCGAAAACGTAAAAAACAACCGCCAGTCGCAGTGCCTGCGACTTCTGATCATCGAAGCCATATACACACAGACATAAACAAATATATATATATATATATATATATATATATATATATATATATATTGTCGATTCTTAACCGATATGTCACTGTCAAAAAACTATTTGCGATGCTTACAGGCCCGGCTGCGATCTCTTACTTTCGCAAAAAGATACTACTGTTGAATAGCCCTAGTGTTGGTAGGGGTGATAAAGAAGTTTCAGGGCGTCTTGTTAGAGGACAAGCCGAGGCTTTTTTACGCCTTTACTTGATAGCGTTCAATATGTTGATTTGTACGCTATAAAATGTAGATAAAGGTGTTCCAGGAAAGGCATAAGCATATCTGCAGGCTGCACATTCGTGCGCGTATTTAATTCCCGCGTTTTCCAACGGAATACGGGCGGCCGCATTCAGCAAAAATTCAAACGTGACTTAGTGGCCAACCAACTGTGGTCCTATCCATTGATTGATCCGGTAAAACGCACGTGGTACGCGCTCACGTTTTGGACAAAGGCCGACCACCGTCTGTTTACCAGATTGTGGGTAAGTTGAATACAGCAACATGTCACAGTCTCGTGTGCATGATTTACAACTCTACGTCTTTTATCAAAAATGCCTCATTTAGTGATGGAAAATTTAATTCCAAATGACAAGGTTACGATTAAAGGTGAGGTTAGAGTACTTGATGCTTTTATCACAGATATTTTTAACCAAGGATACCCTTCGCGCAACTCCATTTTTCGCGCATTCCTGGCCTATTTCGGCGTTGAAATGACTATTTAATACAAGTCTGTCCGAAAGCGCGTACGACCAAAGGTGAAATCTGATAGCTTTTCAAACAAGATATTCATTTTATTAAAAAAAATGTTTTGGAGTTTGCAAATAATGTGCTATGATTACTTGAAGCGGGTTTCACTGGCATAACATCGCATAGTCTAAATGCGAGTTTATGAATGGCAGGTTCACTATCACATTGGAACAGAAAGATATAAAGCCCTTTTTCGTGTTCTGAGCAGAAATGAAGCACTGTGGTGAGTGTGAAGCATTTTGTGTTTGTGGAGATTAGCAATATATACAACGCTTCTATAGAGAATGTCAGTCTTTAAAACGTGAATAGCTCGCGAGGCAAAAACCGTTATATTCCAAGAGCGAATTACTAATTCATCTTTCGGATTCAATGGCATACAAGGACCAGAACTAGTTGCCGTCGATTTGCGTCCTATTGTTAGGCGTGTTCTGCTCTAGTACAAAGGAGTTTGCGTCGCTATTTGCCTTCTTCACTATCCCTGAAACTCGTGCATGTGAACACTGCTATTATCGGATCATCAGACACTGACCAGACTAATGGTTGAATATTTGTACTTCGCAATATTTTTATTTACTTTTTAAAGAGTACACGATAATAATGATCCTTCTTTATAATCGTATAAAGAGCCTGCCGTATTTTCGGCCAACACTGAAGGCTCATCTGAAGCAGTCTGTTTTGCATAATACATTTCGTAAGATTCAGAAAATATGGCGGCCTATTTTTGCTGGTCATTCTTTAATTCAAATGGATCCTATTCATTACCATTTTAGACTTATTACCAAGAAGCCATCCTTGATCTCTCATCATAATACCGAGTCCATAACTCCTGGAGTAACTATACGGAATTAGATTCACCTGAAGCAAAAAATATGGTAATATAAAACTAAATATTGAATGCAATTCGAGGTCTCTGTGATGAAGGAGATAAACTGCAAGACTCTTAATAAAAAGCACTCCCCCCGGTTAAAATATTGACCTGGGCAATTCTGGTAAATAAAGATAAGTGATCAATAAGGACGAAGCCAGTACAATTGTTGGGTTGCATTTGCAATCTCACGCAATATTTCTTTAATATCAGTATTATATATAACTATGTTTTCGTTAAGAATTATAAATTGCATGTTTAATCAGAATTTTTAGACTTTTTTTTAAATTATCTAACAAAAAATAGTTTTCCAAAACAAATACGAAATTTATATTTAATATTTAAAATCAAATTAATTAATTATTACTGATTGTCAATAATTTAACTTGATGCACTACAGGCAAAGGTCCGTGCAGATTGAAATGTTTCCTTAGATATTGGCAAAGTTTTTTGTTTAATTATTTGAATTTTGAATCAGTTGCTTAAAAAAAGGAAAATTGCGAAAATTACCTGTTATACGTTTCGACTAACACGGGCTGAATTCCAGTTTTTTTGTTTCGTCAAGATATTTGGGCGACCGTTGTCAGTCGCCTTCTTCGGTTCACCCATCATCACAAGTTTTACAAAGCATACTAATGGCTTGCTTCATTAGTTCGTTTTGTAAGCTTTGTGATGACGGGTGAAATGAAGAAGGCGGCCGATAACGGCCTCCTAACTATCATGAAGAAACAAAACAACTGGAATTCAGCCTGTGTTAGTCAAAAAGGCAGATCAGGTAATTTTGTATCAGTTATTCTACTATATATATATATATATATATATATATATATATATATATAAAATATAAAAAAATATGAGTCTCACGAAAAGAGATACCTAAAAACCACAAACCTGCTCAGGTGTAAATCTGGAATTGTTCAATCGGAAAACATTGTTAAAACGTTGGCGAAACTCTGTAGAGGCTTTGCTCAGCTGTCTGTCAAACTCGGTATTGACCAAAGGTAGACGGCGTTTTCCTTCATGAGTGGTAGGAGCAGAGGAAAACTGGACTTCTAGAACAGTAGCCGGATAAAAAGTATGTTGAGAACTTTTGTTTGTAGAGCGCATGTCTGGTACAACGAAATCAGCCGCAGCCGACGGTTTAATATTTGGAGTAATGTGTACATGTGCACCATCTTGAGGTCCTAAAGAAGCCAACGAAGTTGGCAATACGGTTGCTTCAAAGAAGTGAACAAAACCCCTCTCCTCAGGTTTAACATTCCGTAGCAAACTCTCAGACACTTCCAATTTGTACTTTGGGCTTATTGCATTATTTTCGTAAAGCATAAAATAAAGAAATCAATACTATGATAAGTTAAAGGTTTTCGTGAAATACTAAGCATAATATTCTCATACAAATAATAATCAATGGTATGCACATTTACATTGACACATTCACAACCGTAAAGTACATAAGGTTTAGAAAACTAATTGTGGACGGCTTAAGAACGACAGGACCAGTGAAAACCCATCAATCAAGGCTGAAGACAAGCTGTGCATCTGGAAATGTAGAATCAATAATTTACCGACCTATGAGAACCTAATGAAATGCCGTTTCTACGTTATACATTTCTTATTTTAAGCTTACAAATGTATGTGTATAATGGGATTGGTGTTTTTATCAAGATCGCAAACTTTATTTACAATAACATATACTAAATTGACCAACGCACAGGCCAATAAGAATTGTTCTATCTAACATGGCAAATAAGCGTAAAACAAACTATTACGGATGGGCTTGAAATTGGGACCCCAATGATTGAAGACTGCTTATGAGAATCTGAGGATTGACTAATATCGTCGCGAATTCATTGTAGAGTAAATAATGATAGTGCTAACTAAAAATCTACGATAAAATTTCATTCAGTGTCTGATAGGCATGACGATGTATATCGTAAAAATCCATGGTCACATGCATAAGTTTCGCGAGTAATTAGGACAAAGGCAGCTGAAGATTCTTCTCATTGGTATCTCAATAGATCACATGCCTAAATATACACGGGGGATTTGCAGTAGCTTTTTATGGTACGCATTTGTTCCTTAGAGCTCAAGATAGATTCTCCACTTGTTTTTGGAATATGAAGGCCCATACCTCGCGAGCTACTCAGTTTTAACGGTAGCTGAAATACGCAAGCACGATATCCACATACATTCTCCAGGAGTTCAGAAATGATTATAAGACCCACGACGAGTTTCAGGCGAGACGAGCTTAATCGAAAACACGATACTTATGTCATCCCAGCTAGGTATAGTTATCTTTTCTTCAACCCAGTAATGCAACAACGTGTTGCGAACCTAGTAACAAATTAGTTCAGTTGTGACCAGAAGGATACACCAACGACAGCATGAACAGAAAGTATAATCTCAAGCGCATTCGTTTCGTGCTTAATGGCGACTCATGAGTAGGAGCCGGTATTACATTCTTTAACCACTATATATTTTGGTGAAGAATGTGGAATAATAGGACGGTAAATCTCCTAGACGAATGTGTAAACCTACTTGGGTGGAGAGCTATAAGAACGCGTTCGAATTATGGTAGGGTCCAAGTAGGAATACCCGTTCGCGGAGCACAAAAAGTGATCCATATTGTTTTACAAAAAGAAAATTACTGGAACAATGAAAGCTGTGTTAGTCAAAACGCAGATCAGGTACTAGTGATCCATATTGCCCAAGAAAGTAATAATTTTTTAGAAGCTATCAAATTTAGTCACTGATCTTGAGCGGAATTTCGATAACTTAGTGCTGATCGATGATTACAACTCTGAATTAGGTCACAACTGTACGAAGAAAGGAACGGTAGATGGACAGATTTTTTCTGAAAATAACTTTGATGGCAAAATTATGCTCTCCAATTTTGCTTTTCGTCTAAAATCACAGCTATATGACCCATGCGGGTGAGTCGGTGACATTCCATCGTACTCAGACCACATTCTAGTAAACAAACACTGATTGTCTTATGTGAAGGACGCGGAAGCGTATATTTCGTGTTTTATGAGATCAATTAATGCATCAACCAACAGTCGTCTGATATCTAGAATCATATTCAAATTCAGGTTCTTGAGGTAGCCTGTAGTGCATCCGAGTATTTGTGCATTGAAAATGAATACACTTGCGAAGAATGATTTCAAAGACTCCTGTGCTATTGCTGGGCCGCTTCTGGCGTGCCGATTGGATGCTACAACATTGTAAAGAACGCACTTAAGCAGGTCTCGAATTTTTTTCATATGTTAAAGCCTGCGAACTGGTTTGATATCTTCACTAACACTAAAGGGCTTCAAAACGCAGCATTGACTGTGCAACTAAGATGAGATCGGACCCTGGTTCAAAATTTTGCATGAAGTTTACTGCCAGAAGCGCAGCAAATGTAGAACTACACTGGCTTAATCTAGCAAATGAGTTGGGTAAAGCATCGAAGCCCAGAAACTTATATGAGTTAAACGCTCAAATCCAATATATCATGTTATCAATCGACCAAGGGAGTACGGAAGCCATCAGTATCAATCACCTCCAAAAATCTTTAATCTGGCATATATTGAAAACGGCGTTGTTGGCGATGAAGTGGCTCGTCAAACTTGCTACAGGATGGGCACCAAAAGTCCTACTTTTGATGGAATAGCAGAGACTTCAGATCTCATAATGGATTGCAAAGCCGCCCGAGTTGATGGCATTCATAGTGGATTTTTCAAGTTTCGTCGAACAGCAATTCAGAAGGATCTGCACTAGCTAATTACAGCAATCTGCATAAAAGAAGACACCCAAAACGTGTAGAAGAATTCTGTTGTGTTTCCAATCTAAAAAAGACGACACATGCACTCCTTCCAACAAATGTGGTATCAGTTTGCTCTGGGCTGTATCAAAGATGGTCACTGCTATTATCCACAGAAGAAAGCATGAAAAGAAAGAGAAGCGAATTGGGTCAACACAGGCAGGGTTATGTTTGGGAATGGGATGCACGGATCAAATTCATGCACTTTGTCATACCCTTGAGCTGCGCCAAAGGTACCAGCAGCCAAATAATGTTGCTTTCCTAGACTGCTCAACTATTTTCGATTCTGTCTCGCGTGTATGTTTGTGACAATTTAAATAATGGCGTCCCGGTCAAAATTGTTCAATTTATTGAAGTCTAGTACAAAGGTTCATTGGCATGTATTCGCAGTAAAAATGCATCTACGATTAGCTCTGGGGTTCAATAAGAATGTGTCATCGCGCCCAATTTGTTTACTTATATTTCATTGTTTCCACGGCAATCCACAGAGTGAAAATCGGTGGTAGAAGCGGACTCCTTTACATTTAATACGTTGACAATGCTGCTTTAATTTCAATAAAAGAAGACGAGCTTCATAAAACCATTAATTGTACTCAAGAAATGCTGGTCTTTTAGGTCTCAAGCTAAACGCATAAAAAATGGTCGTTTACTTCTAATGACTGAGTTCGAACTAAATGGCGCCCTACAGTCGTCAAGAATTTCTTTGACCCAGAATCACTGGTGACGCAATATGGATCAGCATTTGTCAAGATTTCTATGCGAATTAAATTTACATCTGCTGATTAAGGAAAATTTCGCAAACTTCGTAATAGCCCATCTATACACTGAATATCAAATTTAAGGTCTTCAAGACAAGCATAATGTCGTTCCTGCGGAGACTTGGGAGATAACCCACTATAGCTCCTAACGTTTGGACAGCCTCGCTAGTTGACTTTATCCACTTGATTTGGTTCAGGTCATTGACAGATTATCTTCAGGTGGCATTAATCATAACCATTGTACAAACCAACTAGTTATATACGGCCGATCTTTTGAGGTTCTATCACGATTAAACCCGGTTATAGGACTTCGATTGCATTGGTTGGGACACTGTTTGAGAAGATAATTTCACATCATGTTCGCCAAGCCACCGAAGCGGCTCCAGCGATTGGCTGGAACCATAGCAAATGTAAGCCAGCCATCTCGTGATCGGATAATATTATTCGCAATATCAGACACCTGATCACGACACACCGTGCTCTAGCTAACCAAGAGAACTGAATGGGCGAAAGTATTTTTGAGTCTAACGACAAGAGGGGATTTATGGAGATGCGCGGTTAATTATGTCCTATTGGTATTAGTTACTTTGGATCCGATTATACCAAATTTTCCAAAATATATACATATATATATATATATTGTTCGTCAGAACAATTATTTCATTTACGGATATCCCAGTCTTCAGCATATAGGGCTGAAGAAGAACATAGGCCATGCAGTTAAATATATCCAATCTTCCAACCTGGTCGACTCGAAACTGGCACAGGCCAATGGGAAGCCACTTAGCTTATGTAGGCGAGAATATAACTCCTCTATCAAGAGGCATTTGCCTGCTAAATAGGTCAATAACGAAGGATATCCACCAAACAGACAAAATCGTGTCCGAAATACAAGGAACACTTAAGAACATCGCATCAGATAAATCAGTGTTCTAGACAAATGTAAACAAAAACGCGGTATCGTCATGAAATTTCTAAGAATCCAACAAAAATGTTTTATAATATTAATTATGGGATCATTGCAATAAGCAATTAAACCATGCATAATCTTTGTTGCAAATAACTTGTATACATAAACACCAAAAAATACTTTTATATATTAGACATGGGGCACCTATCTCGTAGAACAACAGGACGATAGACCACAACAGACTAGAGCACAAATTGCAATCATTTTGAAACATACTTTACATACTTACTGGTTACATATCAGCAGAACCCGGAACTGCATCACAAAACCACTATACGGCTGGCTAATTGTTGTGGAACAAAAGGGCAATGAAATATTTTGTTACCGCATTAAAAGCCTCTAACTGCTAACAATTATCCCATTTTCGAGGCAAGAATTAAATCAATCTATTCAGTTAACAATGTTGAAATATTATTTTTTAAATGAGCAATATATACGCACTAATTCATAGTATATATATATATATATATATATATATATATATATATATATATATATATATATATATATAGTATATTGCATAATGTCGACTTTTACTGGTGAGCGAGCGACAAGAATTCCACACATGCATAGGTGTGAAAACAAATATTCATCATAATGGCTTCGGCCTATACTCGTAGTCCTTTATCAGTAAAATCGTCACGCGAGATACTATACATAATAAATAACTAAGCTTCGCCGTTTCATTTATACAAAATATAAAATAGCAAATCTTTCTAAATATTAGGACAGGACATACCGACCACTCAGCCTGAGAAGACGATCCACAGAATTTGTCATTGTTAGTCCGGTAGTCAACGAATTAATAATAAGGTCCTCGCGTGGAACCGCAGTTGAAAGGTAACTCGTGTGTAGAATACTTCCGCCATTATTGTGTTCGAGATTAAATTTAACATTAAATTCACCAATTTCATCAGATAGACCTATTATTCGAATAAAACAGAAATGCGCGACAATACGTTAACACATTAATTAAATGATCAGATTGTCTTATTTAACCCTAATATATTAAGATTCAAATGAACGAATTATATTAGTCCTACCTAAATGAGTAAATAAGTTTCACGGTAGTGAATATAATTAAGTGCAGCTAGTTTATGTTGATCTAGGGAAAGGGGGGGAAATTTCTGTACTTCCACCTTTTTTACAAAGTACCATTATCGTAACCATAAGCATACGCGCAAGCATTCATATTGACAAAGCACAACGCATTCCACGTTGCCTAATATAACATTAAAACCATGTTTATTAAATCTGGTCTGACTACGGGCGGGTCCTAGCTATTTGTAATCATGACGATAAAACGATACAGCCGTCTTCCATCTTTTGAAGCTTAGAGTTCGACTTCGCTGCGCAATTAACACTGCGCTAACCAGATTGTGGCGTATTAAAGGCTATCACGTTACGCGTATAGAGTAAGTTTCTCTAACTTAAGAAAAGTTGGGAACCTGACACCACACAACTGGATATTTCAGACAGGTGATGTTCGTCAGGCATGGGTAGCAGGCCGTCCTAAATAAGGAAAACACGGAATAAAAACCAACTGTCCAAACCAGGAATTGGCGACATATATATTTTTATAGACCACACGTAATAATGAATATTACCATTATTGAGTATTTAAACTTGTATCAGCCAGCGCACAGCATAAAAATGGTCGTTTTACCTCCTGAGTCTTTCAAGATGGATAATCGAAAACAAGCGGCTGTATATAAGCCGAAAATCGCTAGAGATTGGAATGTACGCGCAATCAATTCGCCTATAAAAAGATGGATTCGTCGAACAGCTACAATATTCGGCAATGTTCTTGAGCGAAATTCCAACATTCTAGTAAACGCCAAAGTGCGAAAGAGAGTTGTATGAAGATAGATCCTGGCTGAAAACAGCTGTGACAATGACATTAAGCTCTCCAATATTGACATTAACATTTACCAGGTCGTGGTAAACTCCAAATTCTAGCACCACGGACACCGTCTATCCAGAATGTGTAGCAAGATAAATCATGTAGTTTGGACGATAAAATGTAATTTTTCTGCGAGCAATCACATTCTGCAAAGCATCACAACCATGTTGATCTGTCCATGACGCAAAAGTGTACCGAAATGGATGCAAACACCTTGTTGCGCCATACAAGGACAAGGTAATGTACCACAGATTCTTATCCGATCCAATCACTGGATCTGATCAAATTCTTTTGTCTGTCAGAATCTGACTTAAATTCTGGTCCATGCGACTTCCCGCCTTTCGTCCAAAGATTTGTGCACAAAAAAATGGATACAAATTCTCATTCAAATTTCATGAGCACCCATGCTTTGGATAGATAATCAGTAACTACAGCAGAGTCGACGTATTAGTAATTATTATTCATTCAAGGCAGTCAAAGCAGCTTCCTGTTTTTAATATGCAATTCGTTCACCACTTTCCAAATTTCTATAATCCGTCACATATTGCAAGCGGTGTAATTAGCGTTAAAGTGACTCATCGACCCTGTCAGGAAATGAATATCTCATCTTCTACCATTTTAAAAGTACAGACTTGCAGTCTCACAAGGAACAGCAAAACTGCTGCAATTGAGGGTCTTCCTAATGAATTCTTCATTTTCGTAGAGACAAATGGCTAGAAGTAATTACACTACCTTAATGCCGAAATCTGGAGGAAGGAATCAATCCCAAATTCATGGCAAAATGCTGTTATCTTTCCCACTTGAAAATTCTAACAAAATCACTCCTGCAAATTACTGCTGCATTAAAGCAGGACATCGCTATTATCCTCAGAAGAATTCATGTACACCTAGAGAAGCGAAATAATACAACGCGGACGGGACTTCGACTACGATTACGATGTGTAGGCAAGATACCAACTCTCCTCATTATTTCCTTTCTATGATACCCAGGGGCTTTCGATTCTGTGCCGAGCAAGATGTAACAGCGAGCTACGCTTAATGATAACGCCTGGCTAAGATCATTCAATAAATTGAAGCCTGTTATAAAGACCCATTAGTTTTAATTCGCACACGTAAATGTCTCTAAAGTTTTTTCAATTGCCTCCAGCGTTTTTCGAGTATAAGGCATTGCTCCAACTTTCTTCAACAACGTTTACGATGTAGTCTCTTATAAGGTCACTGCGGTACGTTTCAGGGTGGAGATCAGTGGTGCTGACGGGCTTATTCACCTCAAATAGGCTGTCAGAGAAAGGTAAAATTAGCTCTAAAGAGTCAATAATTGCGCTCAAGAAGTATCCAGCCGATACGTTCTGGAGTCAAACGCTTTAAAATAGGTCGTTATGACCTACTGTGCTCAGGAAAAAAGACCATTATGAGCGACGTTTTGGTGTCAGTCGTATAATTATGATCATTTATGATATAAAACGACTGCTTATTCCGAGAGTTTCAGGCGAATAAGCCTTTCTGCAGATGCCTTTGGCAAATTATGGAAACCACTCTGGATTAACACGGTTATTTCACTACGCACGAGATTCATTCTTTAATTAAAATATACTATCGGTCCTCTTTTATGCTGCGGAGAATTTTAAGATGACAAACTAGTTTCCAGCCCCTACACAAATGTGTGGATCGGTTTATTTTCTCGATTTAATTTGTCATCGCCAGTTGAACGGTAGAAGGCATTAATAAACAACAGATCTATTTTTCAAATAAAAGATATACCATTCCTATCAAATCCAGTAATCAAACGGCGATTGCAGATTAACGCACTGTTTAAGCGAGCCATTTCCACATTCTGCGAGCCACTTTATCAGGGCAATTCCGGTGGATGATTGAAATCGTCCAAGGGACATAGCAATCTCTTGGTCGGATAATGTTATCCACAATATTGTTCACTGGATCACAACGCACCGCAATCCAATTAACCAAGAGACATATGAATAATCAGAAATAGGCAGAGATCATGCGGTGAACGGAATACAGTGGACAGGCTCGCTTGCTTCTGCCTTATTTACATGAGCTCTTCCGTAAAACACGAGTGGTGAGGGTACACCACCTGTACCAAATTCCCAAGAAACTCCATTAAATGTCACAAATACCGTTCATGCAACGGCGTCCCCGGCAAGCGACGCGCGAAAACACCTATTTATTTCGGCTGTTGGAATGTTCGATGTTCCGAAATGGCTGCCAACCGCCCGGCATGGAGGTATAATCCGGGATTTCTATGGAGCCGGCTTATCCTCCAAAAGAAGTCAGCCGCAGTAAAGTAAAGTAGTTCCGTAAAACACCTAGCAGAAGATCTAGTTCTACGTTTATTTTGTATCAATGGCACCAGGGCATGTAACCGATGAGCAGATACGTAAAAATAATGTCTTACTACTCCAATGAAATAAACCGTAGAAAAAACATTTCTATTTCTTATACATCATTGCAAACATATTTTATTAATAGAATACTAAAATATTAAAACAGCCAAAAATCATAATTCTGAGATGAAAATATAACAAAAAAATAATCTAGCATCCCAACACGGCGAATACTAGATACAGAGAAAGTAAACAAATATTTGTCCCAGAAACGTAAATAAAATATTAGCTAAAGTAAACGGGTCTAAAGCTAGAAAATACGTTAGTCGCCCCAATAATTACTACCTTTAATTCCTTTGAGAGTTGTATCATCAATCACCGGGACCATATTGCCTTTGCCATCTGGCATATACGCATAGAAAATAATCGACAATGGAACGGATTGAGCACCCTAAATACACAAAAAAGAAAATTGTTAAATTATACATAAGGTCTCCATTTGACGGCTTAAAAATAAACGAAGTTAACAATAACATGAAATATAAAACCAAGAAAACAATAATTTTAAAATGTCCAACGCTATAATTTATTATTTTTTGTCATTTGCACAAATTATTTTATTAATAGTCTTTATTATTTATTTATTCTTTTATTGCATAATTTACTTAAATGTTCTCATAGAAATTTCAGGTTTGAGGCTAATCGAGTACTAGCTATTCACCACATCAACGTTATCACGAACTTGGCCTGTAAGTTTAGGATACGATAATCCGTGTCAAAATAACAAATTATGATGTTCCCGTTGATTTATTCAGTGGTGCGATCGCAATACTTCCCAAGAGAGTGAGTATGAAAACGATTGATGAACTGACGCCAGTAGTACAAAGGCAGAGTACTTGATGTTTGCACAATGGACACCAAGATGTGTTTGGTGAACCTCGAGGAAAGCAGTTCAGGCCAATTATTTGTGACGAAATGTGTCAGGCTTAAAGTACTGTCTTATGCAGGAGACTGATCCACGTTTATGCATGTCTATGGAGACATGTATGTAAACTTCTAATCGTGTATGTATGAATGAATAAATTTATGTATGCATGCGTGCACGAATTAACGTTTGTATTTATATAGGTCAATGAAGCATGAAAAATAGGCATAAATTTTAATGTATTAATAATATTAATAACCGGAATAATGATATTTTTATACTAGCTTTTGTACAAGGGGCATCCGACAATTTCGAGTAAAATAAGCTATTCTGTATAAGCTAGCGCTTTTTATTGAATCTACCAAATTTCTCAATTGAAAACAGAGACCATCTAATGAATCTAACAGTTTAACTGATTGATGGCAGTTACGTTATGTTGTGCGACCGGGTAGATACAATGGCATTTGTGTTTATTTCAAGCACGCAAACACGGTTTAAAATTTTTATCTCCCACGCAATCAATGAGCGTTCAACCGGCTGATTGACTGATTTGACGAGTCTTTCAGCCAAATGACAAGAGAGCTTATAAAAACCTCAGGCATATCAACCTGCATTACACATTTGCAGCTTCACATACCACTTATCCTACTTGAATTACTTCCACGTAAGCCAAACATAGTCACAATCATCATTTTCTATCGAACTCCTTGCATAGTTTGTCAAGTTCAAAATAAGTTGACACTCCAAATTATTTTTCAAATTTGGCCAGAACGATAAACCAAAGTCAGCATGAAAAAAGGTATAATCTCATGTGCACATTTGCTTCGTGCTTACGGGCAACTAATCAAAAGTAGCCGATATTACGCCCTATACACAGTATATATCTCGTTAAGAAATGTGGGACAATTAAACAAAACAAACTCCTTTACGAAAGTGTATCCAAGCTGTAGAGGAGTTTAATTTGAATAGTCTTCGGTAATACGACATAAACGCCAACTCACTACATATCGGAGATTGTACCGTCCAATTGTCCTATTGTAGTTGATATAGAGCGTAATATCGGCTCCTACTGATGAGTCGCCAGTAAGCACGAAACGACTGTGCACATGAGTTTACATCTTCCGTTCATACTGACTTTAGTTTATCTTTCTGGTCATATTTGAATTAATTTGTTACTAGATGCGCAACACCTAATATACAATTGCATATGCTAGTCCTCCGCAATATAGTGTGTCCAAATTACTTGTCCGAGGTCATTGATACAATAAAAACAAAGTGATCTGTCACATTTAAATGGAGGAGATTTATCTTAGAGACTACTTACAGGGTAGATGACACGATTAATGCAGTCAACTGTCGTACCGACATTGGATTTCGTGCTGCATCAAGAGTTCAATTGGTCAATCTTAAAATTTTGTAAATCACACCAAAGAAAACCGATCTACAGCCTTGTATGAGATTCGCAAATAAACATCATGCATTTTGACGAACTTAGGTGTACACTTATTGGAAATAGAGCTCCATTGTTGTTTTTACTTGAGCAATATCTAAATAGGGCATTTCGGCCCACTTCTGCATTATTGTCATCAGCCTAATCGTAAACAGCATTAAATAATAATGATGCTACGCTGCCACATAAACAGATTTTCACCTTTGAATGGGCTGTTATAGGCCATTGTACATTCGTAATTTTTTTGCATAGTACCACCACAGTTATCTACACGCAATTCCATGTCCTACACTTCCCTGTTCACCATCGGTACACGATTGAAAGCTAACTGACGTAGATAAAACTGCAATATTTCGATAAATCATGACGGAAAGGTGAGCAATAACCCTCATCGATAGGAGTCACACATGTAGATTTTATTATAAATTCTGTAACCAGGTTTAAATTAACGCGTTATTTGATTACTGTTAGAAACATACGCCAGGTGAACCAACTGTTGGTTTGTCGATATTAAACTGCTTCATCAAAAACCATGTAGAATGAGCAAATTATTATCAAAAATATCCAGTAGCTAATAACCACATCACTAATCCCATCTCGCATGCAAACGGTAAAGAAACTCGAACTTTTGCTTTGTAGATTTTTTTAATATCCAAAAAGACAAAACTCTAAGTGTGCAACATCAAAAAAATTAGATTATCCGACATTCTCATATCACATTTTAAAAATACAGGTTAAATTTTCCCAGAAGACTCCTGCTTCAGCAATGAAAGTCCCACAATTGATCTCTTTGCATACGAATTTCTTATTTCGACGTTCCTAACAAAGCTGTTAACAAAATAGAAAATAGTTTTCCTCTGACAAATTTAAAACCAATTAAAGTAATAAGGGATGCAGCCTTCATCGAGATTGTTAATTACCTATAAATACTGTAGAATGTTTAACAGGAAATCGGTTGATGCATTACCCACAATCCTTTTCGCAACAAATACTCAATTAAGCGAATCCGTTCGAATATTGACGTCCGAATTATGTTATGGCACTAACCTACGATATCCACAGCTGTCATTTAAAATAAGAATAACTAAAAAGATTCTCAATTTCAGTGTCAAGTAACCGAGACTCAGTACATGGCCTATATTTTTCAAACTCCATATAATAATCTATAAAGAAGTAATCGTGTTTAGATGCGTTTACCTCACTGCAGAAATCAAGATAACGTGGTTCATATGAAGTTTCACGTCGACAAGCGATTGAAAAATATGAAACATTAACATATCACCATTTTAAACCGGTGCTTTTAAAAAATATAGTATGTGGTCTGTAAATGAACACCTAATCGCTCGTTTATAATATGAATAAAACGCATATATTTTTTACCTGAGCTTTATTGTGACAAAAACGAGCTTGCTTACAGTTCATTTGCTTATCGGAAATATTCAGGAAACCTTTGTTAGTATCCTTCATCGGCCTACAATTAATCACAAGTCTTAGGAACAAACTAATAAATTAAGTGTGATAATTCATTTAACAGTTTCATGCATACTACAAACTGGGTGGCCACATAATAGCCTACTAATGTTTCGCTAGATACATGCGCGCCAGGTACATTGGCGTGTCTGTAATTTCTGTGCATAGCCAACTAGGTCAAATTACATTCGTTGCATCTTAGCTTACTTTCTGAACGCATTATACCAATTATTTTATAAGCAATATGTGAAATGGCGTAACTAAGGGTGATATCATTGGTTAGGGAAAAGAGCAAGGTAAATCAAATACACCCTCAATAAAATCGAGCTAGGTAAAGGATAAGAATTAAAGGCAGATAAACAATGCAAGTGCTAAATGTCGCACAAACCACTCGACTGGCTTTTTTCATAATAGCCTAAGGCATTTCTTTAGATAGGAGCACAAATCAGAATTTGAGACAAAATCCAGTAATATATTAAAAATAATGGATTAAGATTAGCGTATTAGTAAGTCTATAAACCTATTATTTGTTAACCAATTATTTGCTGTGCAATCCGTCAATTTGCCATTCTCCAACTATCATCTTATTGGACGTATTAACTTAGGGCCCTTAAAGAGTTGAAGGATTATTAACGAACTTTTCCTAAAAATTCTCAGTCATTCGCTACGTAATTTTCTTAATTCTTTTGGTCACAATGCATATATTAATTAAACATTGTATTTTATTAACCTTTTTACCTTTTACCCTGTAATTAGTTTCTTCTTTGCTTCCCATAAGCATTGAAGTCACTAATGTATTACGTAATTTAAAACAGTAAGAATAAAACAACGTCTAACATGTGCACAGGGCAAATTAACCTCCAGTTACTGCGGTTTCACTTAGATGGATGCACAAGTATATGCAATTATATTTAACAGTTATATATATACTAACACGTGTATATATGTGACATGCGTCTATCTAATGAAAAGACAGTAGCTGTTGAGATAAGCCAATCAGAAATATAAAACGAGCGATTTAAATGAAATCTCACACTTGCATTATCTGTTTCTTTAATTTTTTCCACATACTTTGTCATAATTTTATTACGATTATTTGCTTTACATTAATCTCCTGCCAAAACCGTAAAGTCACTCTTAATTACGTCATTTCACATGGTAAATAGACAACAATTAGTCTAATGTGTGCAAAGTAGAAATTAAAATTTAGCCACTACAATTTTACTTAGCTGGCTGTACACAACATGTATAGACTTACGAATAAGTGACGCGCGCCTACCTAGTTAAATGTCGATTAGCTATTATGAGGCCACACCTTATGACGTATAAATAACACGGTTAAATTAAATACCACACCATGTGCGTAACACGTAATACACAGTTGCATATATATTAGTGTTTCGCAACAAACACTATTTAACTGTTTTATATTTAATTTAATGATGTCATGATTACCGCGAAAAGTGATAACTGGTATCAATCAAGACCAAAGTATATTGATTTTTTGGAGCTACAGGTGCTCCAAAGTAGTTTTAATTCTCAATTTTGGTGAAATTTAGCATAACTTGAAATCCATTGTGTTGGTACCACGTACCGACTCGGCAATCATATTTTACCTGAATTTCGGATTGCGTACCGAAATGTTTGAATCCACTGTCATCATTTCGGTACGCAATCCGAAAATTATCTATTTCCTGTCGCGCAACATGTTTCTTTTAAAACTTATTTAGGTACTAAATACGGTGCTATGTCAGTGAAGCTGCTAAACGGCAATCATATTGTTGGTTTAATGTATCTATTCGGATACCATTATGTTGGTACCATTTATTGGTTCGGAATATATATATATATATATATATATATATATATATATATATATAGTGGGCATAAGGCATAATACCGACTCCTACTAATAAGTCGTCAGTTAGTATGAAACGAATTTGCAAATGAGACTATACCTTCCTTTCATGCTAACTTTGATTTATCTCTCTGGTCCTAATTGAACTAAGTTGTTACTAGGTGCGCAATACTTAATACACAATCGCATATATATCACACCGTCTGCAACAAAGAGTATCTATATATCACACTTGCTTTATAAGTTTATTTCTAAGTCTCGTGAATAACTGACAATAAATGAAAGAAACCGGCAAATGTGACCGAAGTATTTCCAAAAAACGTTGAACTGGAAAGACACACGTTAGTCCCAACACAAATAAGGTAATTATGCTATTCCCTGGACCGCAACAAATGATTCCTTCGCGATAGCGTAGTTACAGTTTTCCTTATATTAGATAGTCTACCATTCTCAAAATTTCTAAACATTAACCAAATGGGGATCTAACGTTGTATAACAGTAACCATTAGACCTCCAGATGTCGCAACTTTCATTCATTTTTAAAAACACAATGGTGATATGAAAACATTCAAGTTTCTGCAATTTACATTGACGCATGTATTTCAATCGTTCAATAAATAACAATAACCTGATTGGCTGGTTTGTCGCAGCCAAGACATTTTATGGTGGTAGTATTTGGTAAGTCATTCAGTCTTCTTTATTCGATTGGTGAGGCCTTGTCAAAGCGTTTGAACAAACGGAGAATTGTAGCCGCATTTTGAGGATAGGCCCACTGCATTCGTCAGATGTACGTCAATTTTGCTTCTCTGTATCATAACTACGCCCTGAGAGTGCTGACACATGAATCTCCCAAATGGCCGGGGCCACCAGCAACCAATCAGTCTACAAGACCATCAACAACTATCGTAAAATTTGACAACGGTCCTGTTTAATGGCATACACAGTTAACTGGACGTTCGACAAATGTGTCGTGACTATATAACAGAAAATACACCAGTTTCTAGTCACATTACAATAATACTACAGGATCAAGAGTCGCTTCAATTCTGTGACCTCAATATGAAAATCTGGAATTAAGTGGCATTAGTGTATAACTTAGTTATTAACAATTCAGGCTCCTACTGATGAGTCGCCAAAAAGCACGAAACGAATGTGCATGAGATTATACTTTCCGTTCATGCTGCCTTTGGTTTATCCTTCCGGTCACAACTGAACTAATTTTTACTAGGTTCGCAACACCTAGTACATACTTGCAATTGAGGTAATATATCTGATGAGACAAATATGAGAAGCGTGATCAATGCAGAAACACGAGTATCTCACGGTGCCTTATAGGTAGTCTGCACAGTTCATTATTTACATTCCGTTTTACCATACGCTAAGTGAGACTCAGGTATTTAGAATTGAAGCTCTGAGACTTTTACAGGCATGAGATCGACTCCGTCCAAGAAGCACAGTAAAAATACGTCATCAATAACGAATAAGCCACGCTTACGCCTGTAGACGTATTTTTATACTTAAATATGTGCTCCTTGTTCGAAACGTAAATAATGATTTATAAATTGTGTTGATTCGGTCATATATACGAAGGCACACAGCAATATTGTCCAGTAAAGCGATATTCCTTCAATCAGCACCAGATTGGCGTAAGACATTAGGTGGACAGATTTTAACGATAAAAACCAAATTTAAGTTAACCACAATTAAATTGAGTGGTATAGGACAACTTCATTTACCAGTATCCAAGAAACGTTAGAAAACCCGCGAGATGGCATCGAATCCAGCTCCATGCCGATCTTGCCGAAGATTTCTAGTAAAGTCCCCTTCTGAAATATTTTCTTCTTTTTGGCAAAGTTAACTGTGCATTTGACTTCGTTTATGGAGTGATAAAGTAAAATCATGAAAGAGGATTTATGGCTTATGTTGTCTTTACCTAAAGTTCACTTGGCCCACAAAATTTGTTTATTTTAATCAAATTTGCGTACTTAAGATAAACACTAATCCTATTATATTTAAACAGTTGCGCCACATTGCGAAACTACCGCCAGTCACACGTATTGACGCGTTCTGACCTTCCATAATCATCATCAGAGCTCAACGGCAAACAGACCAGCGAGGATCAAACCGCAATGCATATAGAGAGAGATATATATATATATATATATATATATATATATATATATATGGAAAGCAAAATTATTTGAAATGTCGGATGCCCAATTTCCATGCAGTCACGAACATTACCTTTTATCAGCTTTCGCTACATGACTATAAGTAATACAATTAAGCAATCATGAGTTGAGGGAATGTTAGTAACAATTGTCGAATCAAATTTGTGAGCTTGATATAAACACCAATCCCATTATATTTACCTAGTTGTACAACAAAACTACTTTAATCTTAATATAAATGTCTGACCCATTATGTACATATATAAACTAAGCATTGTACAATACTTAGTCTATATTGGCATAATGGGTCAAGACGGC
>JAQBSW010004857.1:0-64004 GCA_029291075.1 Eudiplozoon nipponicum | reverse complement strand
ACACATTTGTGTATTGGCGTGAGCGTGCGTGTGTTTGAGAGTCATTTCGCGTATTCAGGTGAGTATAGGTGAATAGATATTAAACCCGGACATTTGACCAGAACAAATCGTTTGTAAGTAAAACAAATATAAATGGATCTGTTTTGAGTGGGGCTACCACATTTGCAAAAGTTGTTTTTTTGTGAGTATTGTGTTAATTTCCCGACGATGGGGCTAGAAAAGACGCCCTGAATTGTAGATGAAAAGTCGGCCAAACTTGGCAATGCAACATTTTCGGCGAACGAGAATAGTTTGGAAAGCTTAAGGAAGACGGGAGCAGGGCAATCAATTGTCCCGCAATAGCAGCTTGCTGCTTTAACTCGAAGGATGACATCTCCGGGCAACACCTAGTGTTATTTGATTTTTCCTGAAGTTTAGAATACCGTTGTTTTCTTTACTAAATATTGCGTAAAATAATATTTCAATACGTTTTGGAACATCCTTTGTTTTAATCAATGTTAGTAATTTTTGTTGGTTGATCGTGCTCAGTTAAAGGTTATAGTGCTCGCTTCCGAAACTGCGTCTCTGGGTAGAGCTCAGCTTGCTTATATATTTTAGTTTTATCGAATACTTCTCATTAAAATATTTAAATTTTGCGCAATGTGTTTTACAGCACGTCTTATTTTGTAAGAAAATCTTTATTGGCAATAAAAGGTAATTATAACTGGGCTTCGTGTGTTCAAGTTTTTTCAGGCTTTCTAGATGCATGGCGATAAACATTGGAGTCAGTGAGTTATAATCCGACTTATGTGAACAAATCTATTTACATCAATCTCAGTTCTGTGTGGGATGTTGAGAAGATAAAAAGATGTGAACATAGAGCATTTAATCGCAAACATTAGGAAGTCAATGTTTTAAATCAAGTTTGCGGGCTTGAAGTAAACACCAACCCCATTGTATTTAACCAGTCTACGAACAACATAACGAAACTACCGCCAGCTGCAACGCACTGACGCGTTTCGACCTTCCATGATCATCATCAGAGTACGACGGCAAACTGGCTATCGAGGATCAAACCGCATTGAATATATATGGAAATCAAATTTAGATATGCGGCTCTCACCTCTAGCAGTCTTGCATACATTGAACTTGACTGGAAATGTCGGCTGCACAATTTCTATGCAGTCACGAACATTAACTGTTTGCAGCTTTCGCCACGTATACATATATAGGCAATACAATTTAAACAATAATTGATTGCGCGCGTGGTGGTAACAATTCTTTAAATCAAGTTTGCGTGCTTGAAGTAAACACCAATCCCATTGTATTGTATTGTATTTATACGTGGCGAAAACTGCAAATAGTTAATGTTCGTGACTGCATAGAAATTGTGCATCCGACATTTCCAGTCAAGTTCAATGTATGCAAGACTGCTAGAGGTGAGAGCCGCATATCTAAATTTGATTTCCATATATATTCAATGCGGTTTGATCCTCGATAGTCAGTTTGCCGTCGTACTCTGATGATGATCATGGAAGGTCGAAACGCGTCAGTGCGTTGCAGCTGGCGGTAGTTTTGTTATGTTGTTCGATGACTGGTTAAATACAATGGGATTGGTGTTTACTTCAAGCACGCAAACTTGATTTAAAGCATTGTTACCACCACCCGCGCAATCAATTATTGTTTAAATTGTATTGCCTATATATGTATATGTGGCGAAAGCTGCAAAATAGTTAATGTTCGTGACTGCATAGAAATTGTGCAGCCGACATTTCCAGTCAAGTTCAATGTATGCAAGACTGCTAGAGGTGAGAGCCGCATATCTAAATTTGATTTCCATATATATTCAATGCGGTTTGATCCTCGATAGTCAGTTTGCCGTCGTACTCTGATGATGATCATGGAAGGTCGAAACGCGTCAGTGCGTTGCAGCTGGCGGTAGTTTTGTTATGTTGTTCGTAGACTGGTTAAATACAATGGGGTTGGTGTTTACTTCAAGCCCGCAAACTTGATTTAAAGCATTGTTACCACCACCCGCGCAATCAATTATTGTTTAGGAAGTCAAGTCTAAAAAGAAATTGATAAGAATGAGGAGACTAATTTAAAGGGCCAACCCGGATGCACTAGTCGTGGAGATTATCCTAGAAGCATTACAAGTGCGTATCTGACAATCCAACGGGGTTTGTTGAATGACGATATAAGATAAACAAAATTTAACGATCACGCCAGTCTCATGTCCAGTGGGACATACGTCAGTCAGAAACCCTATAAGCTAATTGAGTATATGCAGTATAAAAATTCAAAATCTCACCGAGCTATGAAAAACAAATTTGTGGTATCTTCTACGTGTGTATCAGATTCGAGCGAGTGGTGAAAAGCTTAGGAGATATCATGTTATGACCTCGGCTTATGTATATTGATACCAAGCAGGCAGATGGACATTCTAGTGAGAGATTTGGTCGCCTACACGAACGATGGTTATGGCACTGAAAGAGGAGGGCACTCGTCTCCACGGTTAGGAAGACTGTGTGGGCAGGAAGAACAATACTGATAAAGGAATTGCTCCCCGGGATAACTGAGGATCCTTGCTTATAAGAGCCCAAGCGAATGCGGCATCATTAAGGCTCCAGAGTTTTCCACGTAGGTGCATATTGAAGTATTCGCAAAATTCGCAACGAAACCTTCAATGTTGCCTGGAACACATGTAGAAGGTAAAGCAATGAGATTCCACTCAAGTGGAGATCTCATATAAGTTGCTGAATTAAACAAAAACCATTTAGTCATTCGGAACGAGTTAACCGTATTTAATTGATAGGGGCGCGGACATGACCGAAGTGTGGTCAGATAGAGGGAAATAGATTTACCTATATATTATTACCAGATATGGCCCGTAAAAGCATAACAATAAATTTGTTATAAGGCACGCGTTGGGTGGTTTATACGTTTGAATCGACACAGGTGCGAACCTGGCCCTAGTGTGGTCAGATATAGTGGAAATAGATTACTTCACATTTGATTATCATCTATATATCGTAAAAAATCCTATAGGAGACTAGGGGATTAAAGAGTTATTAGTGATATTAGAGCATAAGGTCTTCTTTCAAGTAGAATCCTCTGTTCTCTAGTGTAAAAGATAACATAAGCGTTTGGTCTCGGATACTAGGATGGGAATAAGGACGGGTTCTGGATCAAGCAGAGATTGGTTAAAATATGGGGAGTTCAGTTAGATTACACAAATACCATGTGGTTAATTATTTATATGATGACATCGAGAGCCACATCAAGGTGTTGGCTGTAGAGGAATTTCACTTAATGCATAAAGATAATCTGCATTGAGGTGTACTGATGGAAGAAGTCGGATAAACAACCTTCCTATGGTGTTAGTGGCAACGCGTATACAGCGCAGTTAGACTGATTTGTGTGCACATTTAGAGATAAGATGTGTCACTTAGATGCATCAAAGACTGTAATCTATAGGTGTAAGTGTTATAGGTCCTCTGATTTTCGTCTGGCATTGCATGTTTATAAATAAACTAGAAAAAATTGTAGACTTCATTTTTACAAGAAATGACTAAGAAAATAGTCATTGCGTTCCGCAATTTACCGGAGTAGACGAATATACTACGAAACGAGGCTGAAATTGCAAGGCCATGTTTGACTCGTAAGTTCCGGCGTCAAAGATAAAATTGTTGAGAGAGCCGGAAGAAAAGCTGAATAGGAGGAAACAGACATCAGCGAGAACAACACAGTATGGAAGAATGCTCTATAAACCAGCAGGAATGTTTTACGTCTATTTCAAGATGCAGTTTCTCAAACATGTGGACGCCTATAGGAGTTTGGAACTCCTGCAAGGCGGTTAAATCAACAGTTTATTTGGACACGTGGATTTCCACTGGTTGCTTAAACAAATGTTGAATCAAATAAATTTTTAAAATAATTTTTGAAATTTTTCTTTTTCATTCCTATTAACAATTTTTTGGCTTTACATGCTCGGTTTGAGATTCTCGTTCTTGCCTCCGGAATTGCATGCACCGGCAGTGAGTATCTCGCTTGTATTTCTAAATTTCACCGACTGCTTCTCAATAACAAAATAAACATTTTGCACTGTGTTCAACACAGCGTCATATTTCGAGAAAGTTCTTCAGTGAGGATAAAAGGAAATTTTGACTTGATTCCCAGTATTAAGATTTCTTCAGGCTTTCTAGTAGCACACCGGAAAACGGTTGAGGCAGCAAGCTATCCCCTGGCTTATTTAAGTAAGTTTTTTGGTATCAATCTTAATTCTTCGTACTATGTCGAGTAGGTATAGCGTTGAGGATACGGCATATGACCGAGAGCCATTGGAAGAGTCAACCATGCTGCACTAGTCGTAGCGAGTATTCTTTTAACGTTATAAATACGAATCCGACAATCTAGACGTGTTTGACGGATGACGAGATTCGAGCCTGTACATTTTATATCTACCGTTCTTACATTTCATCTTTCAAGTCAAATAAGCAGAAATTGAGACCTAGATAACGCGTGCAGTGACCTCCAGAATAGCCTGTGTGCAAAAAAATGCGTTAAAAGTATAATGAATTTATTATACACACACTAATGAAGGATTATTAAGTCCTTCTAATCTGCGGTAAATGCTGACTTTTGAAATTAACTTTACCCACTGGCTACGAATCACCACCGACGCCTCCCCTTGACAAACTGCTCAGGAATTCCAAATCAAAGACATTTTTGTAATTCTTTAAATCCTACTCGCATACCTGATTTGTAATAACTTCATCAGCACCCGCACAATCAATGCTTATTTTGAAAAATGTATGTATTGGTATTCATATATTTAATCAGACGCAAAAACGTCTTTCAAACAAACACTGGGTAAATTCCAGTTGTTTTGTTCCTTAAAGATATTGCGGGAGCCATATTCCGCTCACTGATTAACCAAAGTTTTAAAAAACAAATCAATGAAGCACGTGCGATATTTCCTCTAGGCATATTATAAATACTTCTGACTGACCTCTCACTAGATAGGTGTGTGGCACGTGTGTGTACGTACGTCAACATCTGTTATGTTCAACCAACGATGTGAAACTAGTGATGATGAATAAACTGAAAATGGCAGCCAGCAAAGGCTGTAAAAATATCTTCAAGGAACAAAACAACTGGTATTCAATTTAACAATAATTGATTGCGCGGATGTTGGTAACAATTCTTTAAATAAAGTTTGCGAGCGTGAAGTAAGCACCAATCCCATTGTATCTAACCAGTCGTCGAACAACATAACAAAACTACCCCCAGCCGCTACGCACTGACGCGTTTCGACCTTCCTTGAACATCATCAGAGTACGACGGCAAACTGACTATCGAGGATCAAACCGCATTGAATATATATTGAAATCAAATTTAGATATGCGGCTCTCACTCCTGGCAGTCTCACATACATTGAACTTGACTGGAAACGTCGGCTGCACAATTTCTATGTAGTCATGAAAATTAACTATTTGCAGCTTTCGCCACATATAAATATATAGGCAATATAATTTAAAAATAATTGATTGCGCGGGTGGTGGTAACAATTCTTTAAATCAAGTTTGCGAGCTTAAAGTAAGCACCAATCCCATTGTATCTAACCAGTCGTCGAACAACATAACAAAACACCGCCATTATGGAATTAGTGTTTACTTCAAGCCCGCAAACTTGATTTAAAGAATTGTTACCACCACCCGCGCCATCAATTATTGTTAATTGTATTGCCTATATATGTATATGTGGCGAAAGCTGCAAACAGTCAATGTTCGTGATTGCATAGAAATTGTGCAGCCGACATTTCCAGTCAAGTTCAATGTATGCGAGACTGCTAGAGGTGAGAGCCACATATCTAAATTTGATTTCCATATATATGCAATGCGGTTTGATCCTCGATAGTCCGTTTGCCGTCGTACTCTGATAATGATCATGGAAGGTCGAAACGCGTCAGTGCGTTGCGGCTGGTGGTAGTTTTGTTATGTTGTTCGACGACTGGTTAAATACAATGGCATTGGTGTTTACTTCAAGCTCGCAAACTTGATTTAAAGAACTGGTATTCAGTCTGTATTAGTCACAACACAGTTCGGGTAATTTTGATAAATCCAGTATCGCAATTTTTTCATTCCTTTAATCATAAGAAATAATTGTCATCGCTAGCCTTCTGGTCCAGGGACTGAAATGTGATATCATACGCACCCATGTTTCTTATTTCATTCGTCTTAAAGTCACATTTTCTTCTAGAAACCTCCGTTTTAGTAGCAAGTTTTCATTTTACATACATATATATATATATATATATATATATATATATATATATATTGTTGGTTTGTAAAAACTAAGCATAACATAAGATAGAATACAGTTCATCAAGTAGACCGGTTTGTACAAATTGGGAACTCATCAAGTAATTTTAATATTTCTGGTAAAGTTTCCGACTTATAATACTATAATGGGTGTGGTACTTGAACTCTAATACGCAAATAAACTGGAAAAAAATCCTAAGCGTGTATATCAATGAAAATTGAATGAGATGCATGGCTTTTGTAGAATAATGGATAAGTTCCGGTTGCGGAAATTCTGTCAAATAATTTATGAGCTTAGACTAAGGAGTAGACCTGTCTAGTTAATAAATTTTCTGCAATGTTTAATTTATACTGATAATATATATATATATATATATATATATATATATATATATATATATATATATATAGATTAATTCTGAACAATACTTGACGAGTTTCGAGTAGAGATGAAACCGGCCTGTGAACCTGATGCAATGTTTAGTTTATATTGACAATATATACACACATATATATATATTCATATATATAATATGGATATATATATATATATACATATGTATATCTATAAATATTTAAAATAAATTTCACTAAACATCTTCTTTAATTATGAAACCAATTTTTTTTACTTAGGCGGTTATTCAATGTTTATAATCGATTATATTCACTATTTTGCATAGTAAAAATATTTAACTTTGCTGTATTGAATAGGCGTTGTCAAGCCGATTCTACTTTGCATCTAATGAGAAATGTCAGAAAAACAGAATGGAGCAAATGAACGAATTTATTTAAAGTTAATCATTTAAAAGCACTACAATTATTCATGTCCATTAGTAAAATTTATGATGAATCAAAATATGCTTTCTATATCACAGTTAAAGATGTTATTGGCTTGTTAGGGCTTCATTTCTAAAATTGAAGAGTACACCTGCTATTTTCTGTAATGCTATTTTATAAATCTTCTAATGCTGCAAGTGTAGAATCGATATAACTTCTTTCATAAATGTGACACAAGTCGTTTTTCAACAAAATAATTCTATTTTTGCTCAAGAAACCATAAAGTGAGATTTTCTATTAAATAAAAAAAGCCTTGATTGGTTTATTTTGAAGGAATTAGGTAGAAGAATTGACGATTGTTGTTACTGACGAATATCTGCCGATGCACGAAGGTGGTTTTTCATCAGCGAGATTTCTGTAAGTGTCAAGAAGTAAAAAGTTATAAAATTCCACATTTTGTGCATTGATAGTTATATATATATATATATATATATATATATATATATATATATATATATATATGTGTGTGTGTGTGTGTGTGTGTGTGAAGAACCATCATATGCGTATGCTTGTATTACGCATGTCAAACCTAGCAGCCAATTAGTTCATATATGATTCGGGGTCTGGAGGATAGAGCACCAAAATCAACAAAAGCAACAAATATTATTACTTTAAAACCGGATTTCCTTTCTTAAAGTATAATCATATTTAGAGGGCGGTATTACGCCTCCAACTAACTTATTACTCGGTGAGGTAATGTAGGATAAATGCATCATTCATTTTACCTTTTATTCGATCAACAATATGGCAGGCCTGGAACGTAGTGCCGGCAATACCAAAGAGTAGTCCGTAACAATAAACCGGGCTGACTTTTGTATATTCTTCTGATTTTATACAAACTAATGTGTCATGTGCATATACTATTAAACATTAATTGATTGCGCGGGTGGTGGTAACAATTCTTTAAATCAAGTTTACGAACTTGAAGTGAACCCAACTCCATTGTATTTAAATCACTGTGTGCTAAAGTTCGCCAAAATTGAGAATTAAAATTGGTGAACTTTACCATACATTGAAATCTATTGTTTTGGTACCATGTACCGACTCGGTAACCATAGTGTTGATACTTTGTACATTTTCGGTACCATAAAGTTGGCATCGAGTGCTGCAACAATAGCCATAGTGTTGTTACTCTTTACAAACTTGGTATATATATTATATATAGTGAGTTGGTTTTTAAGTCGCATTGTCAAAGACTTTATATGAAGTTAACTTCACAACAAAAGATTTACACATTCTCATAAGAGATTGTGCAGTTCTATTTTCCTATATGTCTCACTCCAATATATTGTGGGGAAAGACGTAATAGTGGCTTCTACTGATGAGTCGCCATTAAGCAAGAAACAAATCTGCACGAGATTATATTTTTCGATCAAGCCGTTTTTGGTTTATCCTTCTGATCCTATTTGAACTAATTTGTTACTAAGTGCACAACACCTAATACACAATATCAGTTCTCCGCCACAAACAGTATTTAACTGTTAAATACATCAAACGTCAGTTTATTTTGCTACTTTTCCCTACTACTAGAAAACAATTATTCACGAAATTTTAATGGATGATTTAATTTGTTAATTAAATTAAGCTTTACCGTCAGTCTGAAAGTGCATACTTGATGTAAGGATTAAATTTCGCGTGATTTTCATTTATATCAGCTATTTTAAAGTAAATCTTGCACATTAACAACAAATCAAGAATAAAAATCTTTGTTTTTGTGCATGATAAATGCGACGTTTCCAAATATTACCATAAAGAATGATTAGAAATAATTAGTGCACGGAGAAAAAGGTCATAATAAAATTCTCCAAGTGAATACTATTCATTTGTTGATTAGCTTATAATTTAAAAAAGCATCTGCAAAGCTTATGTATTTAAACCAAAGTTGCGATTTTGATATAAACATTAAATGTAGCATGATTGTCTTGTCAACCGAACAATTCATCAAAAGAAGCCAGCATTACTTGAAAAAATGTGTGTGGGTTTGATGTTCGTCCGCCAGTTAGTAATAAATTCATGCGTAAGTGAACTTTCATCATCATCATCATCATGTCCAGCCATACAAAAGTCAAAAGTGACTAATGTTTCACTGCCATATAACCATAAGGAGAGAAAAAAAGTATAAGTGAATTTAGACAAATTATTAGTGAGATTTACGAGAGAGAAAGACAGAGAGGCATAGAGAGAAGGAATACCTTGCTACTATGAGTAAATTTATCAAGATAACACAGAAATGAGGCAAACTAAACCTCTCCACAACACCATTATGGCCAAGTTAGCATTCGGGCAAGGCGACATCAGCAATACAGCTTCCTTGCGGATTTCACTGTATCACGTCATAAACAAACCAAACCTCGCAGCTAACTTTGCCCTACTAAGAAAAGAAAGTTACGAAGATGATTCTACTAGACATCTGCAACAAGATCGCCACTGAGCTCGATTCGATGCCATATCGCTAAGGGTTCCTAACCAAGTTCTATGATGCATTCTGTTTATTCTAAATTTGGCTTATCTTCCAGGTGCTGTAGTAAGTAACTTGTTACTAGTTACGTAATGCCGTATATACAAATGAGGTATAATTGTCAGTACACAGTTAACAATTAATCAATACACAGGACAATAATTTTTGCTATCTTGGTATCTCATGAGTGGAAGACACAAATGACTTTCAAATAATTTTCAAATATCTTGAACAAAATAAAATGTTGTAATTTAATTAACGAGACTTATCAATCAAGTTTTGTCCCAGTTATGCTGTATTCATTTTTGTTAAATTATCGCCGTTAATAAGCACAGTTAGTCCGGAAACTTAGTTAATGCAATATTTTAATTTGTAGGATTCAACTTTGTGCAGATTGAAAAATTGTATTTTATTTGGAAGCTTAGTTATGCAGCTCAATCAACCAATATGGTATTGACCGTGCAGACAAAAGATTACAACTCGAGGTAATCAAAGTTTTTTTGTAAATATATTGCAACATTGCTGAAATTGTCACCTTAAGTACAAAACGCGGGATCTAATAGAAAGCCACTATTAAATTCCTATTGAAGTAGTGCAACTATACGGCGCGTGCTATCGTATTTAAGTAAAGTTTCATGAATTTGTTTATAGTTTATTTATTAATTGTGTTACAAGAAGTTTTCGTAGTTACAGCTCTGCGACTATTTATATGGGGGACAGTCGTATATATCTAGTACTGAAAGATCGATTAGTTGTAATTTTATTTGCAAATTAGCTAACTGATTAATTAATAAAATAGTGGGCGTAAATAAATTCTGGAAGTATTAGGCAAATGATATGGAGCGATTTTGAAAAGCCAATAGAAATTTAGCTTTCAAGAATGATAGAATTGCGTGCTTACATTGAATATAACGTTTTTCGTACATTTGAATGAACTCTATTTTGTTGTTGCTAAGTCTAAGTCAGAATAAAGTATGTTACTCATTTTCGAAGCATCAATGTCTAAAATAGAGGAACTGGAAATATACTCCATAATGAATATACAACTGTTAGAAAATGTCGGAGCGAGAAGTTGTGACTCAATAGGTATTAAAGTCTCCACTTACATTACCCTATTTGATAATAGTTTTTACTTAGAAAAGATTTAAAAATTAAACACTTGTAAGAGACGAAGCCTTTTAAATTGATTAATGCCAATTTTGACTATAAATTGGGAACAAAATCATATTTACAACTTTTATGCCTAAGAAAGAGCTTACTTCTTCATGGATTTCGATCTGGTAACTATTGGGCGAACTTCAGGCTCCCGTTCTCTCCAGAAAGGATCCAGACTCGACTTTCGAAAAGTCTTTAATCACAAAATAGAGAAAAATTAAAAATATAGATAGATTATTCGTAACAAGTTTAGCATACTTTTGTAAAGCCTTAGACATATTCACATATTAATCTTAAATAATTAACATGTTATTATTCAAGATAAAAAATTGTGTAGATGCAATATGTTGCTAACTTTTGATTTTGATAACTAATTTGCCTAGCCGAATAGATGGACATAATGGTTTAATTTCCTTTCCTACATTATACAATTCTTAGTTTATATTGACAAATGTGTGTACATAATGGGACAGGTGTTTATATCAAGATCGCAACCTTGATTTAATTAATGGTTAAATTATAATAGTATAGGATTATTGCCAATGCATACATATTATAAGTATATAATTTGTATGAGTGTACAGTACACAAATTTTGGTACTTGATAAGTGAAGTATATTTATTTCGTAAAAGGTGAAGTCAAACATACAGCTATTCTATGTGATATTATTGAATGTTTTTCTCTCGTAGTTATCTATACACAGTATTAAGTAAAATATTTGTAACTCATAGAAACTGTATGCCACAGCTGATGAAGTTTTGTTATTTGTCTAGCCTTAATGCCATTTTTAGTAAAGAGAGAATGCTTACACCAATGAACATAAAATTTTCCTTCACAAAATTATAAAATATTATGTTGTTTCTATTTATCAGAAGCAGTAATGAATTCTATTTGTAATTGTAGTATAGCGGTGGACAAATCTTGCGCGTTTATCTCATAAGACCACCAACATCGGCGAATAGCTAACATTGTGAAAGTGATAGACCAAATATCCCAAGACTGAACTCTATTAGTGGTAAAGTTGGTCATTTTATAATTAAGAAATAGTTGTGGATGGGGGTTAATATCTGCGGGAATCTAACGGAAAGCAGGATCTAGTTTAGAAGCCTGATTGATTACTTCATATGTACATAGGCGTTTTTAAAACCTACTGGGCGGGAAATTTAGATCCTGGTCTATGTTTATATGTATAGCAAACACGACTCCACTGATGAATAAATGATATAAAATGAAATTAACAAATGACGGCTTCTAAACAGAAAATTATTATCGATGCTTATTTAATTTCAACCAAAAATGCTGTGCGGTTTTAGGAAAATTTAAAACTCATGTTCTTTATACATGAATACAATTTTAGCAGATTGGCATTTAAACCAGCCAGAGTTTGTTGCAAAAAGGTAGTCAATAATAAATATCAGAACAGAAAAATAAATCTTTCGCTGGATACCAGCTCGTAAATTTTTTTACATTTCAAAGCTACTGTCTCGCTAGCTTTATAGCATTTTCTGAACTATCTGGTAAAATTTACTTGTAATTTTTTAATCATAGATAAATAATATAATATGAAACGTAAAATGCTTTATATTTAAGCAAAGAAATATGAACACGTCCAGCCCAGAACAAGAAGGCATTAATCGGGAACTTATCTTATCGAACGCATTTGATATATCTGGTCACATTTCGATATGATGCACTTGTTGCTTTTCGGACATCTGATTACTTTAAGCAGTGATTGATATCGCAAAAAAATGACAATAGCTAATTAAATAATAATTTTCGGACTTGAAATAAACGTGTTCCAACTTCTTCAACCAGTTACTTAGCATAGTATGCATAACTGTCGGTAGTTTATCTGATTTGCGATTGGTTAAATTAACTAAGATTAGCGTTTATATAATGTCCGCAACCCTGATTTTAAAAAGCTTTGTTTTTAGTTGAGACGCTGCTCTAGGTCGCCCAGACATTCTGCTGCATGACTAAAGAGGCAATTCCAGTGGATCACTGGAATCAAACAAAAGGTAGAATAGTATTCTCATGGTCAAACGCTACTGGTGGCGATATCAATCTTATAAGTACGCAGCATCGGCCCTCTAATAACGAAGAAACACTATAATGCATAAAATTGTGGGAATACCCTGTTGCCAACAGGACCATGTGTAGTTACATATTCACTGTTTCGGAGAACTAATAAATGCAATTATGCATTATGTAACGCGAACCTCGTAACAAATTAGTTCAAATAGGACAAGAACGATAGACCAAAGGCAGCATGAGCGAAAGCTATAATCTCATGAGCACAAGCGTTTAGTGCTTTCTGGCGACTCATAAGTAGGAGCCGGTGCTACGCCCTATACCCACAGTGTATTTGGGTGAGGAATGTGGGACAGTTGGACCTTAAAATCTACTATAAATATGCGAATTCAAGCAGTAATAGAGTAAACGTAATATAAAGCATTCGGTAATGTTGCGTCAAAACCAACTCACTATACATAAAATAGTGATACTAGTACAATGGTTTTCAAAGCACCTAACCTGTATATAGTACGAACAAAATGGATTTGGCGATAGGTTAAATTTCGCTAAGATTGAAAATGGTAAACAATTCTGAACATCCGCGACTGAAGCAAACCCTTATATTCGGGACTTGATCGACATCATTTATCAAATTTTACAGTAATCATCAGTCAACGAAAAATATAATAGCTATATATTCCTTGTTGCGGAGAAGTAATAATCATGCAATTCTGTATAAAGTGTAGATTTTGTGCGGCAAGTTGGCTCAGTGGTTACAGCACCAGATTCCGAAGCAGACGTGCCCAGGTTCGAGCCCTGTCCGAAGCAAATTCTAGCCAGTAGGTGATCATTTCCTAATAAGGACGAATAAGGTATACTGGATGAATTTCCTTTTCTACACAATACAATTCTTAGTTTATACTGACAAATGCATGTACTTAATTGGTCAGGTGTTTATATTAAGCATTCAACCTTGATTATAGTAATTTTTATCCCCACCCGCGCAAGCAATGCACGTTTAGTGAAGATTTTTGTTGAAATCCGTTATATAGGCACATGCTCAGCAATTAAAAAAAATAAGAAGCCTAGATCTTTGTATAGAGTCCATGAAATCATAGTCTAAACACAGTCTTATGGTTTTAAACTAATTTTTTTTAAATAGTTCAATACCTCCAAATAGATTTGAGCACAGGGTCCCTCTTTCCAGCGTGGATATGCTGTATCGTACATTTGAAAATTGCGCATAGGTAGCGGTGGTCGACTTAGAAGGCTAAGAGCTACCGCGTCTGCGCGCTGTTTCCAGCGGAACAATAAAAGTTGTCGTGTGCACTCTCGATGTTTGAACTTTTCAGCTAGACCGACCGCTGTATAGCCGTCTACATCTGTGGCTTGAAGTTCGGCACCTGAGACAAGTGATATTTATATATTTAATAGAAAGTATATCTCGAATTTACTGTATATATTAATGAATTTAATCGAATTTTCAGAAAAGGACACACAAGATAATTTTCAATTTAATTTTTTTTTTAAAAATATGCCATTTTTCAAATTTGAGAAACATCATTGGTTTTGGCCATCTGCACAAGTTAGTCAAACATTTTCTTGTTTATGCATTAGGCATTGTGGATTTAGTTATAATTTTATACATTTGGAACTCTGAGAATATGCCAGGAAGTATCAAGAACAATGTGTCCTTTCGTGTACACGTGAATTGCATGCTTACTGTCGATTAATTAGTAGGAGTTGGTAATACGATCCAAACACATTATAAAGTTGGGAATACGGGACATTTGTACGGTGCAGTCACTTAGACATATACTCATTAGTGAAATTTTAAATTTTACTTCAAATAAACGCATTCCTAATACGACTTCAAATCATACTCTCTGTTTAAAGGGTAGCAATACCTTGATTTTAGAGACAGGTTAAAGTTCAACTAAATTGCGAACAGAAATTATTCTCAACACCTCTTTCAAAATCGATTAGAACACTGGTCGTAATGATGACATTATTTAATTTAATAAGTAAATGTCTAACTACGAATAAATGAATATAACTACTTTAACTTGTTTCTGTGTACAATTTTGATACTTTACGCGTAAGAAATTTAAGCAGCCGCTTACATTAACTTTCAATAAATTTTAGATCAAAAACAGGATTAAAGTATAATAGTTTTTTTATGATGTATTTATTATTTTATTTACCGCTAGGTTTTAGCTATATACTTTATTCTACCTAAACAATAATTGATTGCGCGGGTGGTGGTAACAATTCTTTAAATCAAGTTTGACAGCTTGAAGTAAACACCAATCCCATTTTATTTCACAAGTCGTCGAACAACATAAACTATTGGTGAAATAAAAATAAAATATATATATATATATATATATATATATATATAAATAGAACGGTTTCTGTGTATAGTTGCCTGAGTATGGTGCTGGAAATTACGCACCGAAGCGTCGCCAGAAAACAAAAAATTGATATAACCGCATTTCAATTGGTTAGTATGAATGATGTTGAAACCTTCGGAGGAAAGGGACGAATACAAACTCAGCCCGATCGAAGAAAAAAAGGAAATGGAAATTGTGATCAATCGGATCTTTGTGAAACTGTAAGTGCAAGGCTAAAACCCGCGTACACAAAACGCGGCATTGGAAAATATGAAGCTGGCACTCCACAATCAAATTTCAAAAATACAATGGAGAGGTTCACTATCATGCTGCAAACTCATTAAAAGAATTTTTGTTTAATTGTATTGTCTAAATATATATATATATATATATATATATATAATGTGTATGTGTGTGTGTCTGTGTGGCGAAATCTACAGATATCTAATGTTCGTGACTGCATAAAAATCCTGCAGCTGACATTTCAAGTCAAGTACAATGTATGCTAGGCTACTAGAGGTGAGAGCCGCATATCTAACATTGATTTCCATATATATATGCAATGCGGTTTGATCCACGCTAGTCAGTTTGCCGTCGTACTCTGATGATGATCATGGAAGTTCAAAACGCGTCAGTGCCTTGCGACTAGCGGTAGCTTTGTTATGTTGTTCGACGACTGGTTAAATACAATGGGGTTGGTGTTTACTTCAAGCTCGCAAACTTGATTTAAAGAATTGATTTTACTTAGTTACTATTATACTGAAAACTAGATTTCATTTTAATTGAGAACAGTTAAATTGTCCTTATGTGTAATTTAAAATATTTACCGCTATGTCATAAAGGCTAACCATGAAACATGAGTCAGTATTTAATTGAGCATTGTGTGTAGCGTACAACATGGTGGCTCAGTGATTAGAACAACAGACTCCAAAGCAGACGTTCCCAGAATCGAGCTCAGTCAGCGGCAAAGCATAGAAAGTATGCGAAGAATACCCAATTAGGAAAAAACAGTCTACTAGTGGAACTGCATTTGCTACATTATTCTATGCTTAGTTTATACTCACAAATGTATGCATAAAATGGAAATGATGGTTATATCAAGATCGCAACCTTGATTTAAATAAATAAAAGTTGATTTGTCAGCTAATAAATTCTGTTTAAATATATTTTGTCAGTTTGATGTTTGTCTATTTAAAAAACGTGAACTGTTAAATTCTTTCGCAAGTATCAAACAGCTGAATTTCTCTTTTTACCACTTTAAATGTCAAAAGAAAAAGTGCTGCTTTCTATCTGAATACACTTCGAGTTCATTGATTGTTTTGCGTTTATGAAATAACTACTACGTTCGAGAAAAAGTTTTACTTCTGCAAGAAGAAATATTGACGAAATATATTGCAATTCATAAATGCTCAACTATTTCCTCAATTGATATTACACAAAATGACTTAGTTTATTACCGAGAACTTTACAGAATGTCATCAAATTTGATTACATTCCACATATGTATTTTTTATATGAAAAATATCCTCAATAATTCTTTAAATCAAGCTGGCGAGATTGGGGTAAACATCCATCCATTTTTATATATCCTGTCGCAAAACATAGCAAAACTACAATTAATCACACGTACCGACGCGATTTGACCTTCCACAATCATCATCAGTGCACGAGGGCAAATTGACTAACGAGGATCAAACCACAATGCACTTGTAAGTTAGGGGAAATCAGATATGCGGCTTTTACCTCTAGTAGTCACGCATAAATTGTACTCGTCTTAAAATGCCAGTTGCACAATTTCAAAGCAGTCGTGAAAATTAACTGTTTGCCATGATAGTCATTTTTAGATATTAAAAAATGTACAATTGGTCAAGTATGTGTACTAAATTAGTCTTTCATTTCATTCATACTAGCTCAAATCCCTGATTCCGTAAATTTATCCATATTAAATTTCAACGCAAAATCTATAACGCAACAAATAAGATCTCTCCACGCAATCACATATAACCTACAATCAATTATAATTGCTGTCGCCGAAACGTGGTCTAGTTATGACAACCATAGTTGGAAAATAGAAATTTCAAATAAAAGTGGTTTCAAGCAAACAGAAATTTAAGCCAATGAGACAGTGTCTGCGATAAATTATCGCTCTAAATAATCTTCTAACCGAAATTCTGACTCTATCATCATAAATATTTCTCTTTACGTGTTACATCTTCTGTTTAGCTGAATAGTTCGTGCATCAACAACAGACAAAACACCGATACCACATTCTCAATCGAATCTTTGCGAAAGTGATTGTGCAAACATGCTCCCCGCGAAAGCAAATCCTGGATAATCTAAATGTGATGATCGCCGTGCGCAATCCCGTAGAACAACGTTCAAGAGATATTACTAAAACACATTCAACTGCTTAACTCATTCATGGTTTTTAAAAATGCTCTTCACTGAACCAGATAGAAATTCTATCTTGACCTCGTCTTCACTTATGTTAGTGATGAAGCGGGCATAACAAAGTATAGCCATATGCGACAATACGATCACAATCAACTATGTATTATGGACAAACACTCATACGTGACGCGCACCTATCTAATGAAAGGCCAATCAAATGTTGTTCGCATAAATTTATATACCATATCAAAACAAATTGAAATTATACTTCTTTATTAATTTTCATTTCTGATGACTTCGTTGCTACACGCGGCGCTACCTTCAGCTTTCCAATGCATTATTCTTTCGCTTCTGCTGGGTAATTCAGTAAAATTCATGTCAGCCCTGAAGAGAGATATTGGTTTGTACTCGCTCTCAAATGGAACCACTACACCATTGGGATAAACGTAGATTTACAGAAGAACCATATGAGTTTTTGTATAAAAGCACCACACTTGCTTTATTAACCTGTTTCTGAGACATGTGATTCACTGTGAACCGATGAAGTACAGTGGTACCTCGAGATACGAGCAGCCTAACATACGATTTTTTTGAGATACAAGCCGGAGCTCGGGCTATATTTTCGTTCAATATACGAGCCCAAATCCGAGATACGAGCCATGTTTCCGGAGCGTCTCACTAGTTGACACGCAGGGTCGAGCATCATCCGAGAGAATCTCTCGCTCACTCGCACGCGTTACCCGCTTGAATCGAAGTGTACCTTGTGCGCTGTACTCTTTTTTCATTGATTTTTGTATACCGGTTATCAAACATAGATTGGCCCAATATACGGCGTATTTGAGATTTATTGTCGTTTTCTACTGATAAATATATAGTTAGCACGAAAGACCTTCGTAAATCGAATGCCACTATTTGAATGTTACTAGATGCAACATGACTAATTTTTTATCTATTCACCTTCAAGACTATCGAAATATACTTTCCAATATTTTGATTATTTGTGCGCATAAAATAGTGTGGTGTATTGGTAACTTTCAGTATGTTAGTGCCACTTTTCAAAGAAAACTATGAATGTGGTGTCAATTGTAGACGTCTACGATTAAAAACTAGGCAGACTATTAACATTACGTATCGTTAACGACGGTTTTCATGTTTCAAATCTTCTGTATTGCAGCATTGTTACTTTAATACACAAACATAATTGCAGAACTACTTCAAGACTATTTTTATGCTATGCTGTCAGCAAGCAGCATGAAGGCACTAAAATTTTGCCTCGAAGTATCGACAAAAATCTGCGACGGATAGACTACCGTAATTCTGAAGAGAACAAGCATAACTAATCAAACCGAGGGAGTTGCCCATTGTTCAAAGTTGTCTGTTCAATCTATCCGTATGTATCTAACCAACGTTGAATAACTATACTGATCTGCGTTTTGGCTGATACAGGCTGAATTCCAGTTGTGATGTTTATTTAAAATAGTTCTAAATCCTACGGCAGATGTCTTCTTCAGTTAGGTTTTTTTAGGTTTACTGCGGCTGACTCCTTTTGGAGGATAAGCCGGCTCCATAGAAATCCCGGATTATACCTCTCCATGCCGGGCGGTTGGCAGCCATTTCGGAACATCGAACATTCCAACACCCGAAATAAATAGGTGTTTTCGCGCTGATACAGAGCGCGTCGCTTGTCGGGGACGCCGTAGCATGAACGGTATTTGTGACATTTCATGGAGTGCAAAGGCTAGAGGTGCGTCCTCGATCAATAATCCGAGTAGTGAGGGGACACCACTTGTACCAAATTCCCAAGAAACTCCATGAAATGTCTTCTTCAGTTCATCCATCATCATAAGTTTAGAAAAAAAATGAAGCGATCGCGATATTTCTCTATTTTATACTTCAGACAGACCTTTCACAAGATAGTTGCGAGTCACGTATGTGCGTGTATGTCCAAAACAGCTACGTTCGTCCAACTAAGTGAAATTAGAGTCGCTGAATACGAATTTACCATTTACAAGCGTTAGACTATTTGTTTTATACACACGATGTGAAATGACGTAACTAGTAAAATCGTATAATCAGGGTTGCGGTCTTGATGTAAACACCTGACCCATTAATTACTTACATATGTCAGTATAAACTAAGAATTGTATAGTATAGAAAAGGCAATTCATCCAGTAGAGTTCCCAATAAGGACGAAACCGGTCTACTGGATGAATTTCCTTTTCTACACTATACAATTCTTAGTTTATACTGACATATGTAGGTAATTAATGGGTCAGGTGTTTATATCAAGGCCGCAACCTTGATTATAATAATTGTTATCACCACCCGCGCAACCAATGTTCGTTTAATTAGTAAAATCGTATTCAGCCACTCTAGTTTCACTTAGTCGGATGAGTATAACAGTAATGGATATGCACACACGCACACACACTTGTGCACGCAACTATCTAGTGAAGGGTAAGTCTGAAATATAACTGATATGGCTAGAAAAATATCGCGCTTGCATCATTAGTTTGTATTTTAAACTTGTGATGATGAGTGAACTGAAGAAGACATCCGCCAAAGGATGTCGAAATATTTTGAAGAAACAAAACAACTGGAATTCAGCCTGTGTTAGTCAAAACGCAGATCAGGTAATTTCGATTAATCCAGTTTCGCAATTTTTTTCGTTTCAATGATACAGTTAATTCTCACATCTGTCTTACATTCGCTTATTGATACCGTTTGACAGTTTCGGTCTCGATACCAAAGTAAATTTGATAAACTATTGACAACCATAATAAGTGAATTATAAAGATTGCTCAAAATTGACCAAATTTTAGAACAATAAAATTTAATATTTATTCGTACCAATATTTCAAATTTAAAAAAATTCAATGAAATTGATATCAGAAAGCAAGAAATGTTTAGTTATTTGAAAAAATAAATTTTCTTCGGAATATATTTTTACACTGCGGACTTTTAAAAAATACCAATTTTTATTTTTCACTCTTTGGATTGTTCTTTATAAATTTAACATTCATAAAAATTAATAGGAGATTACGCCATTGATTTTTAGACATTATACAACAACAACGACACGTCATCGAAAGGATATTTGTTCATGCGAATGCATAAACTAAAGCAACAATACATGTAAACACGGGCGCACAGTGCACCCAGTTATGATTAGTTCATGAAACATTTATTTTGATTCTTTAAATCAAGTTTGCGAGCTTGAAGTAAACAACAATCCCATTGTATTTAACCAGTCGTCGAACAACATAACAAAACTACCGCAAGTCGCATGCACTGACGCGTTTCGACCTTCTACGAGCATCATCAGTGTACGACGGCAAACTGACTGGCAAGGATCAAAACGTATTGCGTATATTTGGAAAGCAAAATTAATTTTGATTTTTTTCAATTGCGTAAAGGGAGGGTGTTCATTGTGAAATAGAAATTTGTGCATGAACTAAACGTACGTTTCTGCCGCAGAAATGAATCTAGAAAAATCTGACCGCCTGAATAAATCTGTGTATAGAAGATTAGAAGCTTAGCTAACTGACTAACCGACTGGTCAGTAATTACCATGCGCTTTATCTGCTTTATTTTAAAACACAAAACTGCAATTTCATTATGGCTGCCTATTTAGCTTTGAACAAAATGTACACATTTTTAAATTTCATTTAAGCTCTTCACATTATATAAAGTAACAGATATTCCAGTTAAGTTGAGTTCTGGCAAAAAATTGCATTTTTAATCTATGCTGGTCTTACATGCTTCATAACAAGTTTACATTCCAATAAATTACTTATTTCTTAATTGATAGTACATAGATTTGAGTGCTTGTAGATTTGAATCGCACAGAAACAAGTTAGCTGTGAACAACTGGGCTAATGTATAATTTTATGTACCTTATTTTAGGCCATCGATGGCTGTAAGTTAATATATTGTTGATTAAGTATTTCAATTTCAATTTTTGATTATAGCAATAAAGTGTGTGTGCTTTATTTAAATAATTTATTTATTAAGTCACTCGGAATGGTGAAGAGAGAAGGAGAGAGATTTGTAGAGACTACATTTTTTTACTTAGATGCCAAAATTATATTGGTGTGCTTTTAATTGAGTACGCCGTTCATTGAGAGGTATTTTGTGAATAAATGTATAATGAGACGATATAAGCTGACGAGGTTTTATAATCTTCTGGCCCTTAAATCCTATAACGAATGTCGAAATTACTATAATAAAGGTTGCAATCTTGATATAAACACCTAACCATTTATTTGCATGATTTTGTCATTCTAACCAAAGCATTGAATAATGTTAAAAAGGCAATGTCATAAACACTATACAATGCTTTATTTATACTGACAAATATATGCACATAAAGATTCAGGCGTTTATACCAATATCGAAACCTTGATTATAATAACTGTTATCACCGTCCGCGCAACCAAAGTTCGTTTAATTATAAAGTCGTATTCGTTTGTCTTGACTTCTTAATGGGGACTGGGTCAGTCCTTCTAGCCGTATTTGATCAACTGTAAGGACGGCAGACTGAACTGGGCCTGTAGTATAGAAGTCAGACTTTGCGGACGGGTCGGCCATAAGTTGGAAGAACAATTTATGGTGGCGTTGACCATTGCAAGTGTATTATTGGAGCGTGTTTGCATGTGTTCTGATGTCTGAATGTACCTTTTGCTTCCGTTTGTGTTACTGAGCAAGCAATCAGCTTAGAATATATTAGAGATTAATTCCTGCACTAAATTAATAAATGCCATATATAAAGAACTATGCACTTCTGTCAAGTTTAGTGCATGCGGAAAAAGTGTCTTTTTTAATATTTTGGCACATCAATGGATTTTGAATAAAATAGATCTATGATTTACGAAAAATTTCTTACTTTCTATTGCCATTGCAAAAAATTATCTTTGATAAAAAGCACATCGAGAATATGCTGGCAAATAGAAAACAACTGCTGGTGAAAATAATTGTAACGACCTGTTGACATTTATCTTAGATCATATTGATTCAAAGTTTTATATCAAAATTAGACAACCTTACAATCCAAGCATGCTTAATATTGCAGAATTCAAATGAAAAAATCACCTTTACTCACCTTGATTTATTAATGTTTCTAACAATTTAACATGGTTCTTAGCCGCCGCAAAGTGAAGGGCACTTCTTTGTAAAGGCGTTTTGGCATTGACGTTTGCTCCTTAAATTTAAAAAATGAATATTCGAATATTGATGGTTGCAATAGCATAACGAAATTTCACTTGCTATTGCGATCTTAGTAGAATACAGTACGAACGATTATATATATATATATATATATATATATATATATATATATATATATATATATATGCATATGTAGGCATATATATAATTCTTTGCTGGAATACAGATAACAGTCAAAATAACCTCTTACAACGATCCACATTATAACTGCAATCATACGACTAGGAAGGATTTTGAATTTTTCCCTAAAAATATATCCCGTCATTACGCAAATTAAATTGAAAAACAGAAATTGACTACGACCATTATTAAATGGACTGCCGCATTTAAAATTGATTTTAATTGCAATATTGAAAAAATTGTGATTTCTATAATCATTGCTGACATTTTCTGCACTAGAGTTGCATGCTTCTCTAGACAAAGTAATGCTAGTATCATATTTTATGAGTAGTCAATAAGCACGGAATTCATGTGTCGATTAAATTATGCCTATAATTCATTCTCACTTTGGTTCATCCTTCAGTTCCTATCTGAACTAATTTAGTACTATTTAAGCAAAACCTAAAAATACTTGCATAAGCATTAATTAACAGCAATCAAGAATGTATAAATAATGGTGGCACCATTTGAGTGGATATTTACCAACTTAATTTCACATCTTCTTCCTAGTTCAACAAATTCGTTCTATCGCCATTAACTTCATTATTATTTGAATCGTTTTTTATGCGTATCAATTATCCAATATGTATGTGTGGAACGTGATGTCCACGCAAAAAGTTTCAGCTTTCCTCATTGGTGTTCTGTGATAATATATGAAATAAATTTAAGCAAGTAATTATTTAAACCAAATTTGCATGCATGAGATAAAAAGCCAAATTTCTAAAACGTCGCACAAGGCAGCAAAACAACTGTCTATTGCAGGGCTTATTAGAGAATCACAAATTGTGCGGTTGGTGATAGCAATTATTTAAAGTAGCGTTGCGAGCATGACATAAACACCAGTCCTATTATATATACATTTGGTTGTATATTGGGATTGGTGTTTATATCAAGCTCGCAAACTTGATTTATATAAACCAAATAATCACAGGCACTGGCGTTGTAAGGACAGCTATGGTCTTTAGAAGAGCTTGACGGAAATCTGACAAATTTAAATCAAACCGCATTGATTATATATAGTTCCGAAAAGTTTAAATGTGACTCTCCTTTCCAGTAATTTGAAATTGTAATTGTAATTTCTTCACAGTTCTGAACGACTTTCCCATAAATTATAATGTGTACAAAACTAATAGTGGTTAGATCCGCATCCTCCATTTTGAACAAGCGATATTTAAATTACGAAGTGATCTTCGTTAGGCAGTTCGTGGGCATGCCTTTATCATGCGCATGGGCATTCAAAACGCGGCCGTACATATTTACAATAATTTTACTATACTGCGCGAATAATTAAAAAGTGGTGTGTAACTCAAGTAGGTATACTTGACTTCAATAATTGTAATCAGCATCAGCGCAATAAAATATTGCTTAATAGCTAAAATGGTCTAAAGTGGTACTTTGGTATAAATGTGCATTGCTTTGTTTACTAGTGAACTATTATTCATGAAAATTTGAAAAGTAAATACCGTTTAGGTACCCACTTTACCTTGAAACAGCTTATACTGATATGTTTAAGGTAAAGTTTCCTTTACGTGTCACTGATAGCATTTTTATTATGCTGTACGACTGGTTGGATACATTGGGATTAGTGTTTATCTGATTTGTTATCATCACTTGCGCAATGAACAAATGCTTAATTGAATAACTTATGTACATGTAGCGAAAGTTACAATGAGTTAATGTTAGTAACTACATAGAAATTGTAAAGTCAGGACTTCCAGTCATGTACAATTTAAGCGAGACTACTAGAGGTGAGAGCCATATATCTGATTTTCCAAACATTGTGCATGATCTTCGTTATTCAATTTTCCGCCGTGCTCTGACGATTATCATGGAAAGCTGAAACGCGTGAGTGAGTGTAACTGGTGGTAGCTTTTTATGCTTTGCGACTGGATTGGTATCTTTCTGAAGCTCGCAAACTTAATTAAATTTTATCAGCAAACCGTCTGATCAATGTAAAATATAAACGTCTCTGTGCTGGGGTTTAAATGATTTGTAAAGGTTCTCATTTTACTGGTTGCATGTAAAATCCACCGCAAAGGGCTAGAACACAAAAATCACTATTGCTGAAATTTAGCCACAAAAATTGACGGTGCTTTTCAAGAACGTACTAAGATTTTATAAAAAATGCATTCATTCTCTTATAAGAAAATAAAAAGTGATACAAATTTTACTGTTCGAATATTATCAAATTTATGAATTTCCGGTGGTAATTAAAGGCAATTGGGCTTCATTCAATAGTGCTTTATGTACTTATCCCCTTCAAAATAGAAACAGAGCAACATCGCAGAGCATCAGAACTTGAGAACTGGTGCTTGACTGCTGCATAACCATGAGGTTCATGGTTATATTTTTGCTGTATAGTAACACAAGATCATCCAATTCTAGATGGTTTCCATTCCTTTCCTTAGATGTTTTCCAACCCAACGATAATGAGCATCATCTGCCCTGGGCACCAGTTCTTGAAGCACCATTGGCCAATTTCTGTAAGCAGACGGAACACGCCCTCCACGTCGAGAGCTAGTTTTTGGAAAGATACTTGCACGAGATCCCTTCTTAATTTCAAGTAAAATAATCCGTATTGCGTGGAAATCACTATATTTATATCATTAAGAGTAAGAAGCCTTAGGTATAGAGGCATAAAACATAGGGAGTTAGAATTATGCAGACTACGTAAAATATTCAGGGCTAATGGTTATCCCCTTAATTTAACAGAAGCAAACATGATGGATGTCGCAAGAAAGTGGACTCTTATTGGAGGTACGCTAAATCTGATAGAGCGAAGGAAGATAAAAGAAACATAGTACTACCTATCTTCAAAGTAATCTTGAAAGTGAAGTCTAAAACAAAGTAACTATCTCTGGTTCTATAAAATATTTACCAAAAAAATAGCTTTTGTAAAATTGTCTGATCCCTGGAATCATTTTTATGATTTTTTATTTGCTTTCACTTTAATTTTCTCAATTTCGTGTACATTTTCTGGATTCTCATTTCTGTCTCAAACCGCACACGCGCACAGATCAATCCAGACATACACACACGTGGACAATTAAATAGATAGACGTACATTAATTGGCGTTATCTTGAACATCAATAGAAAAATAAACGGCTTTTAATTAATGTCTCATCAGTTGTCTTAGCGTCACTTTCTGTGTCAAAATGAACAATATTGTGATCAAGTGAGCAGGAAATATTTGTTTATAAGGTATTTAACACGCAAATCGCAACTCATAATTATAAAATAAATATTCCCGTTTTCTTGCATTATTATCTTCTTCGACTTTTATTTTTATACAATGACTATTTTTATTATTAATCAAACTGTTTATAAAGAATCTGAGAGCATAAAGCATTTAATTTAATCTCAATTTATAGAATTATCATTTATCTAACTTTTGAAATTTTATTTTCATTTAATTATAAAGAGATGAATTTAGGTTAAAAAGTTCAACACTGCCTATACCGCCACCTTTTTGGTAAGATTTGTAGCATGAACCATCATTAAAATCTAGTTTAATATCATTTAATTCTACGCAGTCTTCGTCAGATTCAAAAAGTGGATATATAAATTCTCATCTACCTTATTTTCTTTAGCTTGTCAATCTGGATTGATTTCGAATTAGACTCTTTAGAATATAAGAGCGGTTAAACTCAGAAACATGATATCTCACTAAGCACCATAACCCCTTTTGGTGTCAATTTTGACTTAAGCGTAACAATTAAAGTGGAGGCAAATCTGAGTTCAACTAGAAACCACTAAGATGTACCTTCTTGTTCATTACATGCTCTACATAAAACTCATGACATTGATGACTTTCTGATAAAGTTGTCGTGCTATGATGTTATGACAACATAATGTCAATTTGAAATAATAAAAATGCTTCTCTGCAAGTTACGATTACACTGGGCAGAGTTCGCGTGACGTAACTTCGAGGCCACGATTAACGGATATAAGAAACGCAGAATCAAGCTTATTTTGTTTCAATCGTAGTTTTTCGTTCTCCGTCACATTCTGACGAGCGTCATCGGACGTTCCGTCGTTAATAACCGCCTGTTATAAACTTGAATTCAACCACCATACCTGCAAATACCTTCCTTGGAGAATATTGGATACCAACCAGCACCAACTCTTATGCAATTCAGACCATAAGACAGAATTATCGACAACATTTATATCTTCGAGTGATAAACTATCGTTTAGAATAGCTAAAACATAGGATTAAATAAAAATTACATGCATCTAGGAAGTGAATGTTATGAACATTTGCCGGTAGACCAGTTGAGAGTTCTACTGCAGAACGCAATTTAGATATCTTACATTTTGGTGTAAGAAAGTGCAATTCAAATACTTCATTAGTTTCAATGATTTTTATAAAGAGTCTTAATTGTGTACTCCTCATGTATACTACGCAAAATGCAAAAAGAAAGAAACCACATTTTATTTACAGCCATGTCTATTATTGCTTCATAAACAAGCATATTTTAACTGGAAAAACATCATTAAATAAGCACAAAGCATTACCGAAATACTATTGAAAGTGAACGCCACTCGGTCCACAGTTTTTTGAGGTCTTAAATTCAATACAGCCAAGTGGGAAAACATATTAGCGATATTTTTATCAGCAATTCCTAGTGTGCATCGTAAAATTCTCGTGGAATTAACAGTTGGCTGTTTTCTTCCAACTAATATTTAGTCAACCTAGCGCACCATATAATATTTCTAGATCTCGATTAATGCAAAATCTCATTTCAAGTGTGCAAGCATTCTCACGCCCATTAAAAAGTGAATAAATTTATATTTTAATGCAAGGTAGCCGCTCCATAAGTTGAAGAAATTTACAGTAAACTATTTCGGCTCAAGTGATGCTCAATTGGCCAGTGATTTTTTAGTCTTTTTGTTTAGCAGTAGTCGATTCATAATCGTAATTGTAACGGTGTTCCTTCTCCTTGCTTATTTTAGGCAAACAAAATAATATCTATAGCTACTATATATATATATATATATATATATAGCATATATATATATATATATTCTTTATGATGTCCATTCTTTTAATTTCTTACAGTATTCTTATAAATAGGAAAACACAAATAACAAAATGGATAAAGGCCATTTATTTCGTGAATACTAATCATCTCTTATACAATGTACATATTTATACATTTTTGGGTTTTTCATTTGATTGAAATATAGTGGTAACAAATCTGACTCGTTTTTACTGCTGTTTCTTGTTTTGACTAGTTGGTGATTGGGTATGCGTTTGTGTTTGTGTGTATGCGTGTTTTTGCATGTAAGGTCATTCTCGCAGTATTGCAAAGCGATGTCGAGATCTTGTCATTATTGTTTGATCACTTAAAATTAACCATTTGCACGTTGTTCACTGTTACATATACAAGTGCTATTTTTCCCAGTATAGTTGATCGTTTTACCTCTACGTTGCGCAAAGTTTTCACGTGGTAACAACGCCAGTGGTGATTGCAGTTTTAAATGCTTACATTGTTTGGAGACTTCTGTCATCGTATGCGCCTCAGTTTGCCAATCGATTGTACGTTTGTTGATTCTAGTCGAGGGCCTGTTTGTTCTCGGCTGGATACTAGTAGATTGTTGTTGAATTTTGTTATTCTTGGCCAGTCGATAAGGATATCATGTTGATGAAACTTTTGAATATTAAGGTCAGGTGCTTGTTGTTTTATGTTACCACGTGAAAACTTTGCGCAACGAGGTGAAACGATCAACTATACTGGGAAAAATAGCACTTGTATATGTAACAGTGAGCAATGCGCACAAATGGTTAATTCTCAAATATCAAAACAATAATGACAAGATATCAGACATCACTTCGCAATACTGCGAATGACAATACATGCAAACACGCATACACACAAACACAAGCTTATACACTCACCAACTAGTCAAAAACAAGAAACAGCAGTAAAACGATTTGTTGCACTAGAATAATCCAAATGAAAACACAAAATGTATAAATATGTATGATTGTATAAGAGAGGATTAGTATTCACGAAATAAATGGCCTTTATCCACTTTGTTATTTGTGTTCTCCCATTTATAAGAAGATATATATATATATATATATATATATATATATATATATATATATATATATATATATATATATATACAATGAATGGAAAACATACAGAAAAAACTAGAGAGAGTGAAAATGGGAACGTTCAATTGTTTAATTGCACCACATGCAGTTCCTGCTAAATGCTCAAACCTGCTTTTCTGCTTGCATAAATCCGGTCGCAGTTTGCTTAACCGCAACATTCATATGTCACTAACTCATTTCTGTTGCTGCATTTGGCAATTATCATGAAAGCCAAATCGGGTGATAATACGTGCGAGGTTTTTCAATATCAGATGTACATTCAGTATTTGATTTAAACCAGATGCTTAAATTGACATTTTCTTTAACTCGGGTTATTAAACGTCTGGTCGACAACTTTCGCATGCATATTGATAAATATTGTTTGAGGTCGACATTAACGACCGATTATTATTTAATTAGTGGCTATGACAAGTGTGCTACTATAAATAACACTCGTAGTTTAGCTGCATTAAATATACGTGCTAATATCGCTTCACCTCTATTCTGCGTCGCGCTAGAAACAGCAACATCCTTTACATGAGTTCGTTAAGTAGATTACTTTATTATTGATCCTACACACGTATGTGTTTTCATTTCAGGTTTTAAAAATTGACTTAATAAATTATCTAGGATGCTCGTTTGACCGAAAATCACTTTTGCTTCAAAATTTGCATTATCTATTAAACCTAAATTAAAAAGTTCACCGAATCTTTAAAAACAGCCAGGAACTGATGATAATTTATATTGAAATAGTACGAAACTGCTATACTATCAATACTGTGCAGTTTTAGCTTTAAAAAATTACTATTCGCCTTCTTCTTTGATAGTAAGTCCAAAAACGGTAAACAATCGACATTAGACTGATAACGGTGTGAGCTTTACAGAAGCGGTTAATCCGAGTTCATGACTATAACCCGTTTAAAAGAACAAGGCAAATATCATCGTCATAACGTATACGCTGCGAAAGTTTATTTCAATCTCTGTTTAGTGTTTTTTCTGTTGATAGATTAGAAAAATCTTTACAAAAACTGGAGATTAGGTGCTCTGCACTGCTCTACCATCAATCTGTTTACTAATGCATTTGAATTTCTACTTCAACAAACAGTCGATTTCGAACCATCAAACACTGAGTAACAAAACTGGTTTAAGGTTACTTTAGTTGACCGGGACTCACATTTTATATTTTAAATTCACAGAACAGCATTCATTGAAAAAGCAACATTTGATTGCGCATAAAGATAGCAAAACTGCAGGCAACAAAATACCAATCACTGGTAAAGGTAAAAGCATCTTCATAACGGACAAACCAGACTATCGACAAAGAATGGAGAACGTCTTGAATTGTAATATAAAATTCTTGCATATGGAGGGTATATAAAAACAAATAGGCAAAGTTGAGTGAAAGAAATAAATGAAATCAAATCGAAATTGATGTCACTTTATTTGATAAGATCATTACACAGAAGCCAAAAGCAGTTGGACTATCCACATAAAAAATGTACAGACTAACAAAAACAGATAAAAAAATTATCCTCTGAGACGAATATTATCAATGGTTAATTCACCGTTCAATGAATTGGATAAATGATAAGTTCGCATGCCTAAACAATTGCGTATATTAATAGGGCGTCATTCGCTAACCGATTCATTTTAGTCTATCAACAAGCCTAAAAATATGAATATTAATAATATGATTGGTGTCTTTTTTAGCAAATATTTCAATTGAAACTCTTGACATTCTATTTCACGCTATAGACCAAAACATACAAATATCTCCGGACTTAGGCCATACGTTTCGCAAACTTTCTGATCCTGCACGAAAAATCCATACTCCTTGTAATAGAATCGTTCATAAACAGGTTTACGATGCGGTTATGGATGACTCCCTATCCAGTGTTAGCGGAGATTTTCCAGGCCACCTTGAGAACACATCACTAAATGGAGGCATAAGTATATGTTCACAATCTATGTATTATGTTGATTAAATTTTTCTTGTTCTTAAAGATCAACCATATTCACGAACACTGCATAAAAGTTTCGATGAAGCTCACAGCAATATCATTTTCGCGCCAGAGCACGAGAAAGGCGATTTATTACCGGTCTTTAATGTACTACAGAAGAAAGAAGTTAATCCTAAATTAAAATAACTTTTTATCATAAACAAATCCGGTCTGTACAAAATTTTCATTATAGCAGTTTCGTGCAATTTCAACGGAAATAATCAACAGTTCACGCCTTTTTTTCATTATTTGATAGACTGGTTAGTCAATATTTAAAAGATGATAAATATATTAAAGCAAAAACCCTCTAATATCTAATGCCTACCCTAGACAATTGCTTAAGACACATTTTAGAATGGATAATAGAAAAACGTTTTGCAGGAAATGAAAAGAAAGTAATCTAACTAATTTTAATGTGAACACGAAGAAAACGTTCAAACGGCTTTAACAGACACATTAAATGCAGCTAGACAAAGCATTTTATTAAAGGTAACACATTTGATTTCACCAGGTAGTAAAGATAACAAGCCATTAATGCTAAATTTAAACGTTATTTATCAATATATATATATATATATATATATATATATATATATCTCTATATATATATATATATATATCTATAGATCATACGTAATTGGCGATCAACACACGTGAAACGATCGACCCCACAGTTAAGAAACAAAATTAAATAACATGCCAATTTAACCGCTCGTGTTAGATCAAATTCTGTCTACACGTCTGGCAGTGCACAACACCAGTGACACCTCGAAGGTTAGTTCCCCAATTGTGACCTTTAATATAATCACCAAATACAATAACTGAAATGCGCTAGCAACACACGCGGCGCTGTGGATAGATAAATTAGTCTAATTTATGCTAGCCGAAAACACAGGTTCAAGCCTGTGTCTAATCTGCGGGTGTTGCACACATATGATTGGTCGGTTCCAATAATGGAACTCTCTTTCCCCGTTTAGCAGTTTTTTGTTTTGCCTTTCATACAAAGAAGTACATTTTCACTTTTGTGCGATAAAACTACGATTTTACTTTGCACATGGGAATTCTGCTATTCATTTTCCAAATGCTCGTTTTGCAAAAGAACTTATCATTTTAATGAAAAATTAGCCACACATGAATTAGCCAAATGGTTGACCAATCTTTCGAAGCCAGTAAAAAAATCTATTATCCCAGAACAGATTGAAAGATCATTTTTAATTTCTTTATAATGCAAAATAACCTGAATGCTTACACACCGCAAAATATTGAGTTCAAAAATATCATTTTAGTTGTTCTGTTCAATAGTGAATCAATTTTCAACAGCCAACTTTACAGACAAACGATAGTCTACAAATGGATTTATGTGCATGTTAGTACGAAAAAAACTCTGAATTAATGAGCAAAGTGAAACTATGCACCCGTTGCGTGGATGATATACTCTTGCTCTATGAAATCCGTGTACAAGATGAGGAACATTAATAAATTCAATAGATTGCATCTGATTATTAGATTTACAAATGAATAATAAGATGACACTCTAACTTTTCTCCGTATGTTGCTTAAACGTAGAACATATTGTACAAGTATAAACGTAATGATATAATAAAACCCATTGTAAAAGTTTGTAATGTTGATAAGAAATCATCATATGTTCACTAAAAAAATGAAAGTAAATATACAATGCAACGTGTAAAAGATATATACTGTTCAAATTTGGAGTTCATATATTTTACAGCTGACTTAGTTTTTATTGTCGACAACTAAACTAACTTCACTTAAAGTGAAAGACACACATCAACCGAAATCTGCATCTAAATCTATCTAAGGTTTGGATTTCACCTGTGAGTAATCACATTTAGGCGCTTGTTGGAATACAAACAAACTTGATGTATGCAAAATGAGTTGTGTTGCAAGTACACATAATTAAAAACAGTTCAATGAGCAATGCTGCATACCAAAAATAAGTTTCTAAATTTTAATTAAGGCTAGGTTTATGAGCATGCTTCCATATTTGTAAGCTATCGCAATAAATAGACGTTTCGCAGAACCGCGCAAACAGATTATTTGGTCGTGCACTGGCATTGTCATGGGGATTTCCGAACCCCATGCGGAACTGTGTTTCTCGAGATACTTGTATTTAGCATTTCTAGAAAAATATGCATATTTTTTCGTACTTCTTATGTGGACTATTCAATTCTGCTTAAACAAAATAAATTTAAGTTCTCCATTTCCTCTGTAAATCTACTGATATTATGGAGCCAATGAGTTTCTGTACAATAAATAACGTGTTTAAAGTCATAACAGGAAATAAACTTTTCACTTATTCCGTAAATATTTTACATAAGATATCAGCTCTTTTCATAGTCTAAACAGGTTTCGTCCTTATTTAGCACTCATCAAGCACTTTGCATAATCTGTAAGTCCAAGGATCAAACAAAGACGCATTTGATTCAGTATTATCACGCTTCCACTGGCTTCACAAGCAGCACAATACCTGAAACTTAAGTTTTGGCCAGTTTGGTCTTCACATGCATACACAAACATATACTTTACTTTACTGCGGCTGACTCCCTTTGGAGGATAAGCCGGCTCCATTGATTTCATGGAGTTTCTTGGGAATTTGGTACAAGTGGTGTCCCCTCACCACTCGGCTTTTTGATCGAGGACGCACCTCTAGCCTTTGCACATCCAAGCGCAGTCTGCAAGGCAGCAGTAAGTTGCATGGTTGCCGTTGGCTGTTGAGAGCTCATTCGCCATTCGGAAGTACGGGGTACTGTCCAGGAGTCCATGTAATCCTGTGGCTGTTGAACCCTTTTGTGGCGGGGAACACACGCCGAGTCATGGTGCCGTCGTCGGGCTCATGTGGTATTTTATAGGAGATCCGATTGCCGGTCGGAAATCCACCACGCCCTGGTGACACCACCGCCATAGCCCCGTTAGCCCATGTACGATCGGCCATCGAGACATGGTTGACACCGTCGTACCACGTTGAGGAGGGGATGGACTTTACGACAGACAAACATATACATTTTTTATTTACGCAATGTAGGCCTAGCAAAGCATTACGTAAAATAGGACTAAAGGGATACATTATATATAGCATAAACAGGTGTAATCTCGTGTAGGCCTGTTTTTTCTAGCTACACAGGTACGCAACGTACAGGGCTATTGCTAATGCAACAGACGATAAATTTGGCTACTTTTAATTTTAGTGTTGAGGTCATTTAACACTCCATATTCAAATTGATTTTTTTGGACATTTCAAGTTACCGCTGGTTTCATTAAAAGTTGTTTTTAAAAAAGTTTTTGTGGTTTTTGTGGAATTTTCTTTGTTTAGATTATCGAATATTATTACTTGCCTTTGTTTACTTTAGTATTTAGTTTTCTCGATATTTTGCTTGGTTAGGTACGAAGTTTCTTTGTTCTGATTAATACATATCTGACTTCCTGTACAACTATAACCTGCATGGAAATTTGATAATAAATTATTGAATTGACGACAAATTATTCTTACTATATATATCACGGGACTGATTTCAAATTCGTCACATGTAAAATTATGTTGGGTTCTTTGTTTTCAAGTTTTTCACTCTTAAAAAGGTTCTAATGGCAGTTAGTGATACGGTGATCATATGCAATTTGTTGTAACAAATCTTATTTTGATATAATGGACGACAGCATTAAGTGTAATGGTACAGAGTAGTTTACCGAATGATTTCATAAAATTAGCTTAAGTGAAGGTGACGAGGTATTTAGTTGCTCTAAATTTGGTTATCATTCCAGCTGTATTGGATACCCGAGTCTGGCATTATAGCGGCTCTCCTATGGTATTCACAAAAAGACCTCTAGACTATGTACAGAGTCACGGTGCTTGGAGTGTAATGTCGGCTTTTACTGTTGAGTCGCCATGAAGCCAAAGCTGTGTGCGTACATGAGATTACAACTTTTGTTCATGCAGATTTGTCATATGATTCTGATAATAAATTAAATAACTTAATTATAGTTAAACCATGCCTACTATATAATTTCATATATGTTAGGTCTCCTCGACCAAGACTACAGAAAATAGTATCTTATTTTCTCAGATGCGACGCTTTTAAACAAACCCTTTTTCAACTATTATAGCTTAGGCGCGTAACCTTATTTCATATTGATCTACATAGTGCAGTAAAATGTATTTATCTTAATAAATTTTAAAAAATCGTTAGACTGTTACTTTACGAAAATTAAGAATCCCAGATGAAACTATTATGCCTTAATTAGCCATAATTTATTTAATTTTACTAAATTAATACATGATAAAATTTTAACTTTAGAATTAAGTCATATAAACCTAACATTTAAAGCTTCATATATTTTACCACCCGGAACTCGTCTTTTGAACGCTCATACTATCGTGCCATTTAAACATATTCTTGGTATCTTTGCTTGAAAAAATGCTTAATACACAAAGCGAAATAAAACTTTTTACCAAAATGTGCACATCTACGCAATTATAGCTCATCTATCTTCATAGCTTTCTATTCAAATTTATGTGAAATTAATATAGCCATTAAAAAACGAAAAAGAATATCTAACGTTAATTATTCTGGTATTAGAACGTGGTCAGCCGCCAAAGATGAATTATTAAACAAGGCCCATTGATATTTCCTCACGATCTTCCATTCAACTACTTTTATTACAGATTCTGAATCCAATATCTGCTAGTTGACATTAAATCATTTTACTAATAATACTCTTATATACGAATACTTACTTAGATAGTATTGCACATATTACAGCCATGCCTTTTTTGCCTTCACGATATTTCCCTCATACTTAAGTAGAGCTAACTTTTGCTCTTTACCGATTCATAAAATCTCATCTTCAGTTCAGCTAATTCGTGATAAAGAATTACAATAATTTATAAGAGTACAACTTTAGAAACCCGCTTGTTATATACGTGACTGGTATTATATTTCTAAATATGCTCTCATTTGCAAAAGATATATTTTCGTTAAATTAGATCAGTATAATTTTGTTTATGAATGCTAAATAAAAACGAAATACATAGATGAGTAGATCGCGGCATTCAATTTGTAAATTTTGTTTCTTCGCGTTCTTGGTGTTTTTTATCTTTGGTGCTTGATAGAATAGAATAGAATAGAATAGAATATCTTTATTTGGATTCAAACCACACATATTCCATCAAATAATAAAATTGGAAATTGTACAATATATATTAAAATAATTATCACATCACAATAATTGTGCAATTAATCTCATGTAGATAGGTATATCTCACTAGTTGTACAATACAATATATCAATATCAGAAAGTTCGACTGAAAAGAATAATATATACATCATCAAATTAGGAACAATTAAGGTATAATTCGAGTGTAACATTATGCAAAATTGAGAACCATGACTAGCAATTGATTGTATGTAATGTTAACTAATTTGAAGATATAGTGCATAACATTTCAATTATAATAATACAAAACTTGGAAATAAAAATCTCAATAAAATCTGTTTCCGATAACAATTATCCTTGTCTTTTATTCAACCATGAGAAAGTATTATCATAATCAAAAAAATAAAAGATATCAGCAGGATTGCAGACTTTTTCAAGTTCAGTAGATAAAGTTTTAATAGACATCTTAGATGGAGGCATTTCTCTAAGCCCCTTCGGCAATTGGTTATAAATTTTGTAGATTTTCGAGAAAGAGAATAACTTGCTCGCTACATTCCCCACAAAAGGAGGAGATATTGCCATATGTCCAGATCTAGTTCCAATTTCATGACTCTTTCTTATCGGAGTCATATAGGCACCAGTCCACTGGTTCAGATGGAAAACTTTTATACAATAACACATCCTCCGAAACCACAGAGATGGCAATGACGCAAACTGTAATCTAGAGGCGTATATAGTGCAAGAAATAGGACTAATATGTTTCACAACTTTTCTTTGTACAGCTTCTATCTTATTAGACAAACCCTTTTTTAATGGATTGATAATGAAAATTTAGGTGGCCTCATAATTTCTATACATCCTCTCTTTTAATCCCACCTAGCTAAAATAAAAATGCAAACCTGGAATCTTATTAGAATTTCTAAAGCGAAATGTTTTCATCTGTAAATTAAACACTACTACTTTTTCCTTTTAATATTCTAGATATTGTTCCTTATTTTGTCAGAAACTAATTGTTTATTTGTTTTTCATTAAAGTTATACAGGCCAACACGCATAATGCTAATCTAGGCTCTTTTTGGGAACTCAAAATTGAGTAGTAAAAAAATCTATCTCTTAAACAAAGCCACTATTTTCTTCAACGCTCTTCCCACGGACATAAAGCTCCTACCCCAGCGCGAATTTAACAAGGCGGCCCATAACTACTTCTTCAACAAACTTCTTCGTGATACGATCGATTGGAAACGAAACGGGTTCCTTCTCAATCCATAACATTTCCTTCATCCCAGGCTATTCTCTTTACTGACTTCGGAGGGCGAAATCCCTCAGGCAGTCATCTAATTTTCCACTTTACCCCTCTTGTTTTAAATCTTTCATTCTCGACTCACTGATACTACTATTCCTCCCATTCTTGACCCCATCATATCCATATAGTGGACACTTTACTACGTTTTGCTCATCCAATTCTTTTCTTTCTTGTTTCAGCGGAAGACCGGAAACTCAACAGCCCTACCGATCCACCAACGGTTCGCTTCGGACATCGACTCCCCCTCGTCTTCCTTCAATCACAACCTCGTTCTACGGACGCCAGCGACCTCTGCAAGACTCACTCGCTTCAATCTAGTAGACTCCATCCAGGTCAATACTACGCTCCATCAACTCAATCTCCACAACAAAGGACTCCATCGGTCCGCCATCATTTTCGATCTTACACTTGAACTCATCTGTCCGGACCCAGCCTACCCCGTTTGGATGCTCTGACATTTCATGGACTAATTCCAATTGATCTTGTCTAGTCAAATGGAACTTCGTTTTCATTTTTTTCACCAGATTCAACTATCTTGATGTTAATGATAACTTTTCCCTTCACCAACTCCTCCCCCCTGCTATTAAATACTTTGCTAGTCACAATTCCATTCACCTTCACATATCCTAACCTTGATTTGTTATTTCAATGGTCGGGCCAGTTGGCCTTTGATGCCAAATAAATTTATTATTATTATTACTTTTTGTTTTAATTGTGTTCAAAAATAGACTTTCTTGGTCATAATTGTTCATTTGAGCTACACAAACGGATTCTTCTCCAAGGTAAATTTTATCTATAGGATCTCCAGTTATTATTCTGAGTTATAGCAAGAGCTCAGTCGAGTCAGTAGAAAATTATATCGACATAAGCATCTCGCTCATTAACTTACTTTATACAAAGTTGCGATATTGGTATAAACACCTTATCTATTATGTACCTAGATTTGTCAGGTATTGTATAATGTAGAAAATGCAATTCATCCAGTATGTTGAATCTCCGCGATTTGCATTCGTGGGTTGTCGCTTTGCACTACCATTTTCACAAAGATCCGATTGATCTCCATTTTCAAGTACGTACCGAGTTTGTCTTCTTATTGGCTGTGTGCGGATACGTCCATTTATTCCGAAGGCTACAACATAGTTCATAACATCCACTGTAAATGAGGTACGATCTAATCTTTGTTAACTGGCAACGTTTCGGTACGTTTTTTTCGAACCATCCTTTAATCACATACAATGTACAATGCTCACAATAGCAGATTTAAGCAAATATGGTAACCTCGTTCCGAAACAGTTCTATTTATATTTTAATTTTTGACTCACTAATGGTTTTAAACAAAGAATTGGTCTCAGTAACTAAACTGTATTAATTATATATATATATATATATATATATATATATATATATATATATATATAGGCATACTACAAATGTTAGACCAATCCTTACCTCAGTATAATTGCAGCTATCTCAAATTCCCGGTATACATAATCTCATCTAATGCACAGAATATTAATGTTCTCCATGCATACGCATATATTGTATTTAGTGACTGAGACCAATTATATGTAAAATCATTAGAGAGTCAAAAATTAAAGTATAAATAGAACTGATTCGGATCGAGGTTGCCACATTTTCTTAAATCTGCTATTGTGAGCATTGTACTGTGTATGTGTGATTAGAGGCCTGACGATAATTGCTTAAGAATCGAACCGAATCGCAGCCAGTCAACGAAGATTTGTTCGTACTTCGTTTCCAGCGTTTAGTATGAACGATGTTAAAGCCTTCGGAAGAAAGGGACAAATCCACACCCAGCCAATAAGAAGACAAACTCGATGCGTACTCGTAAATGAGGTTCAATCATTCAAGAAATATATGACCGACAAATTCATCCAGTGGACAGGTTTCGTCTTTATTTTTGATATTTGGTATTTCTTTAAACGTACTTTCTTGGCTAGAATGATTGCATACGCTTTTAGATCCTTCTACAAATTTGTTAGAATTGAAAGTTGAGCTGCAATAATAAATGTCGTTTTTTTATACCATATGAGTTAACTTGAAAGCTGAACAATCATTTTTGGTAGGTATAAATTTTTGGTCCGCCACTTTTAAACTTATCTAATATTAATTAAGAAATAAATTATCTATGGAAGCATAAGTTTATTTCAAAACAAATATATAAAATGCAGTTTGCGAGCTTGAAGTAAACACTTATTCCATTGTATTTAATCAGTCGTCGAACAACATAGCAAACCAACACTCTGATGATGATCATAGAAGCTCAAAACGCTTATGGAATAGTAGATAATGGCAGCTTTGCTGTCGTTTGACGACTGGTTAAATACAACGGAATTGGCAGTTACTTAAAGCTCGCAAACTTCATTTAAGGAATTTATAAGTTTACTTTAAGCCGCAGACCATTACTTGTGCAAAAAACCACAAAACTGACACGTTACTCGGTCACTTTATTCGGAAGCGTTGCCGAATAAGGAAGAATAGATAATCGCAACTTAAGTGATTAAATCCCGCAGAATGAATCAATATTGAACAATTATTACGAATTCATTCTGGTTGATGTTCGTCTAATCACTACTAAATTTATTTATCTACGCGAGGCACGATTATAATGTTGCTGACATTTATCTTATTACACGATCTACATCAGTCCCATTGTTATGTATTATTATAATGAATTGCTAGTCACAAGTACAAGCATCCGTAAATATTTAAACACGTGATTTCATCTCGATCTTATCAATTGTCGGGTTAGATGGCCCTTGTTTCAAAATATAATTTAATATTATATCTTATTATATATAAACTAATCGCCTGTGATTCTCAATCTCAAATAAGGACTCACCGATAACATTTCTATTCTTATTTTCATTCTGCCGCATCCGAATATTGATTTCTATGCCACAATCGGCTCTACTAAATCTCTTCTTTTTGTTTCAACAAAAAATCGGAAACTCAAAAAGCCTACTAGATCACCTGGCATTCATCGGACGCTGGTTCCTCCACGCTTGCCATCAGCCGAAACCTCGCTCAACTGAAGTCAATGATCCCTGTACGCGACACTGGCGTGCAGACTCTTCTATCTAGGCGATCCTTCGTAGTCCAATGGAATCTCCATTCCATCAGAACGATCTATCACGAAGTTGATGAAAGGACTTCTCTTTCTCAACTCCTTCCTACCCGATGGTTATATACTTTGTTAGTCACAATTACAATCAACTTTACACATCCTACTTTTGATTTGTACCTCATCATTTCAATTGTCAGGCCTGTTGGCCTTTGTTGCCAAATAAATTTATTATTATTATTTATCATATAATATATATAAATAGAGCACCGAAACTTAATTTTAAGAATGCACACGTGTGATGTTCCAGAATTAGCTGGAATCTTGTCACAGTTAAGCATAATGATTGATTATGAAACCTTTTATATCATGAACACTCATGAATTTGTTTCTTAGATAAATATTCTAACGATAGTAGCTAAACCGTTGTTAAAAGTAAGTAAACCAACGTGCACCAGTGATTATAGACTAATCTCTATTATCCCTTCATTTTTTAAGATAACAGAATGACTGATACTAGATCATTTAGAATGTGTTGCCGGTTGATTTTGATATAAGTCAACATGGCTTTACGAAGGCTAATAATAATAATACATGCGGTTCTATCACATCTGTGTTTCCCTAATTTAAAGAATTGGTACCACCACACGCGCAATCAATTAATGTTTAATTGTATTGTCTATATATTTTGAATATTTCGCCAGTAAAAAAAGATGTGATAGAGCCGCATTTCCAGTGGGATGAATACAAACTCAGCCCGATCGAAGAAAAAACGAAATTGGAAATTGTGAACAATCGGATCTTTGTGAAACTGTCCGTGCAGAGCTACTACCCGCGTACGCATAACGCGGCATTGGAAAATTACAACTATGCTTTCTATGTGGAAACATGTAATTACACTAGATGAGAAAAATTTAGATGCATTAATTGTATTTATAGACATCTCAAAAGCTTTTGACTCTATATCTATTTTGAATGCGATTAATTTATTGAATATTGATTCGAATATTTTTAGATTACTTAGATACTATTTATATAATTGAAGAATGAGTATTCAAGTAAATTTGATATCAAAATCAGCGGAGGACCGGAAACCCAACAGCCCTACCGATCCACCAACGGTTCGCTTCGGACTTCGACTCTCCCTGGTCTTCTTTTAATCACGATCACGTTCTACAGATGCCTGCGATCCTTGCAAGACTCGCTCGCCTCAATCCTGCTGACTCCATCAATTCATTCGTCACGACAATGGACTCCATCGGTCGACGTCTACCTCCGGGCCGCCATCTTTTCATCTTCATCTTTGTTTTCGATCTCACATTCACCTTGAAGATCTGATACTTCACGGACTATCTCCAATTGATCTTGTCTAGTCAAATGGAACTTCGCTTATATTTATTTTTCACCAGATTGAACTATCTTGATGTTAATGATAACTTTTCCCCTCCCCAACCCCTCCCCTGCTATTAAATACTTTGCTAGTCACAATTCCACTCACCTCCACATATCCTACCCTTGATTTGCTATTTCAATGATTGGGCCAGTTGGCCTTTGATGCCAAATAAATGTATTATTATTATTATTAAGAGTAACAAGTGGAATTCCACAAAGATAATGTTAGCAGCCAATTTTAATTAAAATCGTATTTGCATATTTGAAAACTAAGATCCTTATCGGTCGAGTTTGTAAATTTGCTGATGGTTTAAAAATTAACCGTCCAATTGATCCAAAAAATGCTGACTTCTTCAAAAATAATGTGACACTAGATCTGTATGATTTAAGCAGATATTTGATAACACTAGGGCTGAGAATAAACAGTAAAAAGACGAGAGCTTTAAAAATAGGTAATAGACGAGAATTTAATTATGTTTATTTTCATGATGCTGTGATTAATGATGTTTTAGAGATTAAACTTCTGGAAGATATTAAGGATCTAGGCATAAATATTTAATGTACAGCTTCTGCTGAGAGACATATTGAATTGATAGTAGGCAGTTCCAAGAACAGATAGGCACTAATAAATAGAAATATCTTATCGAATGATATAAAACTTTAAATGAATATAATTTGGATTAGACCGATACTAGAATATGCTGCCACTACTTGGAATCCATTAAAAAGGGTTTGCTAAAAAAGATAGAAGCTGCTCAAAGAAAAATTGTGAAACAAATTAGCCTTATCTCCTGCACTATATGCGCCACTAGATTGCAGTTTGTATCACTGCAAACTTTATGGTTTCGGAGGACGTGGTATTGCATAGAATTTTTCCATTTGAACAAATGGACTGGAGACTATATGAATTCAATAAGAAAGATTCATGAAGTTGCAACTAGATCTGGACATTTGGCGATATCCCCTCTGGTGGGGAATGTTGAGGGGAAGTTATTCTTTTTTTCGAAAACTTACAATCAATTGCCGAAGGGGCTTAGAGAAACGCCTCCATGTCTTAAATTTTTATGTACAGAACTAGAGAAAAATCTACAATCCTGCTGATATTTTTAATTTTGATTATGATAATAATTTCTCATGGTTGAATAAAAGACAAGGATAATTGTGATCAGCAACATATCTTCGAGATTTTATTTCCACGTTCTGTATTATTAAAATTGAAATGTTATGCATTACATCATGTTAGTCAACAATACATACAATCAATTGCTAGTCATGGTCCTCTTTTTTTGCAATCATACCTTAATATTTCCTATTTCGATGATGAATCTATTACTCTTTATATAATCAATTATTGTCAAATGCGATTAATTAATAAGACCGTTTTGTCCTATATCAAAATTGATATGACGTAATCATTGATATTATAGCCGAACTTTCCGATGTTGATATATTTTACAGTATAACTAATGAGATTTACTTATGTATATAAGACTAATTGCACATTTATGTGATGTGATATCTCGTTTATATTGTACATTTTCCAATATTATTAACTATTTGGTCGAACGTGTGTGGTTTTGTGGAAGAAGATATTTAGTCCGACATACACCACCTTCTCAATTTATCAATTAATGTCACTTTAATTTTGTCGGAGGAAATATTTTGGGACGAATACAAACTCAGCCCGATCGAAGACAAAACGAAATTGGAAATTGTGATCAACCGGATCTTTGTGAAACTGTCCGTGCAATCACAACCTCGTTCTACGGACGCCAGCGACCCCTGCTAGACTCACTCGCTTCAATGTAGTAGATTCCATCCAGGTCTATGATACGCTCCATCAACTAAATCTCCATGACAAAGGACTCCATCGGTCGACGTCTGCCTCCGGTCCGCCATCATTTTCGATCTCACACTTGAACTCATCTGTACGAACCCAACCTACTCCGCTAGGATGCTCTGACACTTCATGGAATAGCTCCAATTGATCTCGTCTAGTCAAATGGAACTTAGTTTTTTTCTACCAGATTGAACTATCTTGATGTTAATGATAACATTTCCCTTCATCAACTCCTCTCCCCCCCCCGCTATTAAATACTTTGCTAGTCACAATTCCATTCACCTCAACATATCCTACCCTTGATTTGTTATTTCAATGGTCGGGCCAGTTGGCCTTTGATGCCAAATAAATGTAATATTATTATTATGTTCCACCACAATTTGAATCCAAATAAAGATATTCTACTTATCATTGAGAAGAAGGTCCAAACACGAAATGCACCAGCACTCTTCTTAGACAATCAATATCGTGATTGTAGAGGATGTTGAATCCTCCGCCTTATATAAAATGACCTTGAATGATAAATTTAAACCACCATAGCTGATTGTAACAACTTTATTTAAAAAGAATTTTTTCTTTTTATTTTCCAGAACATTCTTTGTTTAAAGACTTGATTTTTAAAATTGTGCGCTATTTTCAGTTTTTGAGTATCTCGCTTCCGGGCTGGTTGAAGATTTTCGTTTGCTGCATTTTAACATTTCTTTCCATTATAAACATTAAAAAGCTTTCTACAATATAATCTTCCAACACTTGTCTTGTGTTCTGATATAATATAACACTGAGGAGGAGCCTTGGAACAGGTAATTTTATTTATTATTGTGGGTCACGTACACATCAAAGCAGATTATTGCTGAAGATATAGCTTTCCAACTCTCACCTTCCTATCGCCATAAGTAAGTGTCAATTTGAGTATAATAATTCTTGATCATGAATACCGATATTAAATTAGAAGATGTATTTCATTTAGTGCAGGACATTACGGATTTAAATTTAATTGACACAGATAACAATGTAGGCATATCAGACTCTACTGTGAATATTAGGACATCTAGCGAACTGGCATCTATGGGGCTTACAGACACCAATAGGTTAGGGGCCTCAACAAAATTTGGCGACCGCGCCAGTCCAAGAATATTAAGTCTACCGCAGTATAAGTCAGAGAAACATGCAAGTTGGGTAGGAGATGCCCAAATGATATTTGAGGCTTATTGTATTGTGAACCCTATGGAGAAATTTGTTGCAGCATGGATGGCATTGCCTGAGAATTTCCGAAATGCTTTGGAAAATTTCAGAGACAGAACTGTGAAGGAAAAGCCGTACAACGCATTTGAGTTATTAATGGCTGAAATTCAACAGAGATATCAGCCTGGAAGAACAGCGCAAATGTGCGAACTATTACGCTTAGAAAAAATTGGGCGTCAGTTACCGTCCGAATTTTATGAACGCCTTTGCACGAAAGCTTCCAGGTTGAATATATCTAGTGATGTAGTCAACTCCATTTTTACAGCTGAGTTACCAGTTAGGCTCAGAACAACAATGGAAGTTTTTGACACAATGAACATAGATTGGCCGACAAAACTCAGAGGGTTAGACGGCGTGTATAAACAGCAAGAACCACAAGTACATGCTGTAATGGCAGATTCTGTAACGATGCAGCCAGTCAGGGCAGATACCGAAAACCACCTGACCACACAAGAAAGTTTGCGTTTCTTATGTAGGGAAGTTGCTAGCTTGCGTAGTGAAGTCGCACAACTTCAGAGTCAGGTCCAGTATATTAGACGTCGAAGGAGTCACTCGCGTCAACGCTTCGAAGGGCCACGCGGATGGGGTAAGGCACAGGGCGAATATGGACGCAGTGCGAAGTGCCAAGATGAAAATTATAATTACCCGCGATTAGGTGGACCCAAATGGAAAGGAAGCACAAAACCGGTTGAGAGAAATCCGTCACCGGGAAAAGCGAAAAACCCCCACTTGTAGGAGCCGTATGGGGGGGTTCCATTGCAAAGGCTCCCAAATATACAAAAAATGCCTTTAAAAGGCATACTCAAAGCAGAGGCGACTAGTATAAATAGCACCGAGATAGAAGGCAAAAGAGTCCGATTCTCACTAAGCGGGGATCTTGAAAACATTGCCGGAGTGTCCAGCAACAAGTTCATTATTAAGGATGAATTATCTGGATTAGAATTTCTCATAGACACGGGTGCGGAGGTAAGCATAGTTAGGTCAGACGTGGTGGAAGCAGATTGCCCCACATTTGATTATCAACTATGGGCCGCGAATGGTAGTCCGATTGAAGTAAAAGGGATGAAAGAAATGTCGGTAACATTAGGCCAGAAATCTTCTTTCCTATGGAATTTTCTAGTAGCCGATGTCAAGGACCATATCATTGGCATGGATTTCTTGACACATTTCAAGCTGGCATTAGACCCCAAGGCTAGGACTATCACAGAAGGCGTAGGGACATCAATAAATAATGAGTCTAACGTGTCGGCAGTTAGAACAGTCCTCTTACCTCGTCCATCAGTCGCACATGACTTTGCCGATATTATCGAGAAGCACCTAGCAGTGTTTCAACCTTTTAGTGCCAAAAAGATAGGTTTGAAAATAGGAGTAGAACACCAGATAGAATTGGTAGCTCCGTTACCTTGTTCACCAAAGGCTCAACCATTGGCACAACACAAGCAACAAGTAGCTGTGTCAGAATTTCATCAATTGCGCGAAGAGGGGATTTGTAGAAGGTCAAATTCCAATTTTGCTTCCCCAATAGTGGTAGTTCCCAAACCTGAACCGGGTCAATGGAGGGTTTGTGGGAATTATCGTCTATTAAACTCAGTGACAAAGGGTGATTCTTATCCTCTCCCTAACCAGAGTACTTTGCTCCGAGATATAACGGGATATGAGGTTTATTCAACTTTAGATCTCCAGAAAGCGTACTATCAGGTACCAATGGAAGAAAGTTCGATACCACTCACCGCAGTCAGATTTCCAGGAGGGGGATCGCATGAATTTCTTCGAATGCCTTTTGGTTTGAAAAACGCCAGTCAGACATTCCAGCGTTTGGCTGAAGAAATCCTTCAGAATTGTCCATTTGCGAGAGTATATATAGATGACATAATAATTTTTAGTCGCTCACGAGACGAACATCGCACGCATTTGGAAACGGTTTTGACCAGGCTGGAACAATATGGATTAGTGGTCAAACCTAATAAGAGTAATATCGGTTGCTCTTCAGTTAAATACCTTGGTCATATACTTTCCAAAGACGGAATTAAGCCTTTGGAAGATAAGGTCCAAGCCATTAAGGACGTAACTGAACCCAGAACCGTACGTCAGTTGCGAAGGTTCTTGGGCATGATCAGCTATTATCGTCGATTCATTCCAGGTCTAGCCGGAATTCTTGGATCGTTAACACGCCATCTCACTCGTGAAAAGAGCACGATCAAGAAATCTTGGCCTATCAACTTGAGTCAAGAAGACCGAGAAAATTTCCAAAAGGCCAAGGATATGTTAAGTGACGTAACCACATTAGCACCTGTAGATTGGGAAAAACCTTTCGAACTAATCACTGATGCCTCAGATGTTGCATTAGGGGCAGTGCTACAGCAAAGAGATCGGGACGTAGTAAAACCGATTGGGTTTTATAGCCGTAAGCTTACTGATCGAGAAAAACGTTATGATACGTTTGGCAAAGAGCTTCTAGCCGTGTATGCAGCAGTGATACACTTCGAGCATTACTTAGATGGTCACAAGTTTAAGTTATTGACCGATCATAAGCCATTGATCAGCATACTTGGTAAAACAGCTAGGCTTAATTACTCTCGTAGAGTAAATTCCCAAATAACACGGTTAGCAGAGTTCGATTTCACAGTGTCTCATATTGCTGGTAAAGAGAATGTGGTAGCAGATGCACTAAGCCGACCGAATGAAGCTGATGTCGATACGATATTTCAAGGTCCTTTGAAAAGTTTAGATGAATCAATGTATGATTTCGTTAGTCAAATCGAAGAAGCGCAAGGACTGGATCCCTTTACATTGGTATTGTCCAGAAGACCAGGATATGTGCGTAAGCTCATAAGTGGCAAGTGGTTGTTATGCGAAACATCTAGAAGTCAACCACGACCATATGTACCATTGGAGTTACGGGCCAAGATTATCCAAGTGTTGCATGACATGGGTCATCCATCCATTAAAGCCACCATTCGATTAATCAACGACAGATACGTATGGCCGCACATGTCTAAAGATATACGGGTATGGGTAAGAGCCTGTGCCAAGTGTCAAACGTGTAAGGTGTGGAGACATACCAGAACCGAGATAAAGAACATTGGAATACCAAATGGACGGTTCAGACACGTACACATAGACATCGTTGAGATGCCTGAAGTAAACGGAAACAAATACTTGCTGACTATGGTAGATAGATTTAGTCGTCAATTTGAAGTGGCGATTTTAAAAGACATGACAGCGCAAGAAGTTTTTTTCGCGTTTCTACATAATTGGATATCGCGTTATGGTGTTCCGGAAAAGGTCACTAGTGATCGTGGTAGTCAATTTATGTCAGAGCTTTTCGTAAGATCTCTCAACATCATGGGAACCACTATAATTCATACTAGCGCGTATAAACCACGAGCAAATGGGATGGTAGAAAGGCTACATCGTGAACTGAAAGCTGCATTAAGGTGTATAAGTGGAACAAGCTGGATACACGATCTTCCTATAGTACTACTCGCCATGCGCAACAGATATAGGGCACAATTAGGAACTTCCATTGCAGAATTAGTTTTAGAGAACCATTAAGGTTGCCTGGAGATCTTCTAATTGAAACTCCAAGTAGTCTTGATTGGGCTTCTAGTTATGTAGATTGGTTTGTAGGAGCACTTAGAGACAAGATGTGTCGTTTGGCCCCAACCAAAACTAGAAAACCTAAAACTAAATGCTATGTGTCCTCTGATTTAAAATCGGCATCGCATGTTTATATTACTAATGAGAATAGAAAGAACTGCCTAACACCATTTTACAAAGGACCATACAAGGTCAAGAGGATGACTGATAAGAATGTCATCATAGAAATAAATGGCATTGAGGATTGTGTTACGTTGGATCGCTGTATTCCCCAGTTTATCTGGATTGACGGTGTGACCGAATTAAAAGATGCGTTGAATGACCGTTCCATGGGCGAATCTGAGGTGTGCAATCCCATCTTGCAGACACATAATGAAATGCAGCAATTGGAAAAACCGTTGTCTAACATATCAAAATCTTATTCTACTGAATCACAGCATGAAAATTATTTGTCGACACCAGATGATATTGAAGAACCAGCGAATGTTATATCGGGCGAGATGACGACGTCAGGGGCGCCAGTATGCACAAAACGATCTAGAAGAATACTTCGTCAGCCGAAGAACGATGATTACATCTACTATTAGTCGTTCCTCTCTTTTTTGAGAAGGTGGTGTGTGTAGAGGATGTTGAATCCTCCGCCTTTTATAAAATGACCTTGAATGATAAATTTAAACCACCATAGCTGATTGTAACAACTTTATTTAAAAAGAATTTTTTCTTTTTATTTTCCAGAACATTCTTTGTTTAAAGACTTGATTTTTAAAATTGTGCGTTTTTTCCCAGTTTTTTGAGTATCTCGCTTCCGGGCTGGTTGAAGATTTTCGTTTGCTGCAATTTAACATTTCTTTCCATTATAAACATTAAAAAGCTTTCTACAATATAATCTTCCAACACTTGTCTTGTGTTCTGATATAATATAACACTGAGGAGGAGCCTTGGAACAGGTAATTTTATTTATTATTGTGGGTCACGTACACATCAAAGCAGATTATTGCTGAAGATATAGCTTTCCAACTCTCACCTTCCTATCGCCATAAGTAAGTGTCAATTTGAGTATAATAATTCTTGATCATGAATACCGATATTAAATTAGAAGATGTATTTCATTTAGTGCAGGACATTACGGATTTAAATTTAATTGACACAGATAACAATGTAGGCATATCAGACTCTACTGTGAATATTAGGACATCTAGCGAACTGGCATCTATGGGGCTTACAGACACCAATAGGTTGGGGGCCTCAACAGTGATCAATAAAACAACTGTTTAAATTTGAGACTGGTACTCAGTAATTACGCGTTTTGTCAATTATTATGCATCGTTAGCGCATGGAAAACCATGATATCTCTGATCTTTTCATTTCGGTATATAAAAGGTATGTTATCCTTAAGAATTATTATCCCTTTTAGTATTTAGACAGTAGTCATAGTGTGCTACATTTGAAATTATTACTAATAATATTTTGATATATTTAATTCATTCAGACCAATTGTGGCTAATGACGTGATTAACATTTCGCGTTACAATATCAATAAGTACTGCATTAAGGGACCATACCTTTGTGTCTATATTGCCGTTCTAAACATAAATTAATAAAATTGTATTTTGTGAGACCAAATATATTATACCCACTATTAATTTCTATTAGTGAAAAATGTTTTAAGTAGGTAGAATAATTAAATAAATTATAGTTATTAATAAAAATAATTAAATATATATAAAAATTATTTTTATTTTTAAATTTTTAAACAGATTTCAGATGATATCATGATTCATATTTTAAAATTTATATTAATGTGTTTATTTATATAAATGACATACAATTTAAAATTTTATGCTCCCTGCTGAATGCTGCGAAACGTTAGACAAAGCTTCTGTAAACGCCCCGGCTTCAAGTAAATGCCGTAGGACGTTACAAACTCGTTTAAGGTGCTATGGATACAGATTTATTGTTCTGATAGGAGGCCTTTAACAGGGCCGGTCGTGCGTCCTCCGGAAAATGCCGAGAATGTTCCTTCAGTGTGAAGATGTCCTAGAACCTTGGATTGACTCTAGCTGTGGTTCCTTCTGCTGTTGCGTTGTATTCTCGATGTGGAAACTTCGTTGAATTTCTGCATTAATTGGCTCGTCTCGCTGGCTGTACAGCAACACGATGTTGCCAATTGTTGGTGAAGACAATCCAATAAACAGCGTATGTAATGATAGCCGACAGCATGCACACGTAACGAAAAGCAGAAGACAAATGCGACAACTAACTTGTATGATAAATTTGCCGTGCTTAAATAGTCATGCGATTGTCTTTTTGCACACAATTGGTTAAGGGCAAGTTTCGCTTTTTTCTCATTGGTGCAACGTAAATAAAATTGAATTTAATTTACGCAATATGTCGCGAATTAATTTGTGTCGTTACAACACTTTCCTCTCTGAAAAAAAGGGAAAAAATTCCTCTCTGCGAGGCTAGATAAGAAATGCATTACAGAGTTCGAACCAAGTTTAGCAAAAAAATAATGTACCATAAATGCTGGGCTTAAGTATGCTTGTAGGTTGCTTCAACAATGATATGATGCCGAGTAACCACTAGGATATGCTACACAAATTGTTAGCTCCAGTGGTCGGTCATACCGCGTGAGGCAAAATAGAGCAGTGTAAGATTTGGTAGCCGTAGCGTGAAGATTTCGAGGTAAATCGCCTCTGAATTTGCCAGGTTCAAGTTAAAACCTAGGAGGCTGGATCGTCGTCAATGCGTTTGTTTACGAACAAAGGAGCTAGAGTGAGCGCTCGACGTTCTGGTCATGATATTTGTAGAGTGGTCTTTGTGCAATTGATGAAGTTGAGGTATGCATTGAAAGTGGCCTGTACCATGATATGAATTTGATAACTACTTAGTGTTGCTACAAGAAAGCGTTAGCTCTAAGTAGCTGGTTATACCAAAATAGGCAGTGTGATGTCATGTGTGAGAAATACATTATAATGGAAAAATATATACATTAAAATCCAAGGAAACTGCATAAAAATATGTACACGAACATTGCCTCAGAAACGTCATAATACAAAAGAACTGTTCAAAAATGCTACACAATTGTTAGCTAAGAATAGCTGGTTATGCCACGTGAGATAAATGCCAAAATTAACGTAAGTTTAAAAAATATTGATACGTAATGTTAATGTTAAAAAATATATATATATCAATTACGCGTTATACAAAGCAGGCTATTGAGATTGTGGGCAGACGGAGCCTGAGACGTGTGTAGAAGGTTGAACGCTCTCAGGATCAGGCGGTTCGATAAACGGTTTCAACCTGTCTATGCTTACTGATGTCGGTGTAGCGCCTTGCATAATAATGAAGTATTTTGGTTGTCTGAGCAAAATCGGGTAAGGACCGCGATACTTTGGTTGTAGTGGTGCAACAGCATTATTGTTGCGAACGAGTACTCTCTTGCAGATGTGGAGCTGTGGGTGAACGAAGACTGGACGAGGCGTGTGTCTCGGCTGCTGTTCTGACATGTTACCGAAATGAAGTCGAAGGCGGGTAGCTTCGTCTTGTGGGTCATCTTGTGCCGGTAGTAGACGTGGGAGCTGACTAGGCAGGTGTAGATCCATGCCATACAAGAGTTGTGACGCAGACGTTTTAATGGATTCACGAGTACGGGAACGCATGGCAAGCAGAACTAAAGGTAGTGCATCGACCCAGTTGCCATTAATGGACGAGGATGCTAAAGCAGCTTTGAGTTCCCTATGCATTCTCTCTACCATACCGTTAGCTTGGGGATGGTAGGCAGTCGTCTGGCGTAAGGTGCATCCCATGTACCGCAAGGTGGTTTTGAAACGATCAGATGAGAAGCAAGTGCCTCTGTCCGTGATGACCTCATTGGGAACACCATAATTGGATATCCATGCAGAGATAAAACCGTTAGTTACTTCGTCTGCAGAAATGGTGCCAAGAGGTAATGCCGCAGGCCACCGTGTAAATCTATCGATCATAGTTAGAAGGTAGCTGAAACCTTGAACCTTTGTCAGGTGAACTATGTCGATGTGGACGATGGCTAGGCGAGAAGTAGTTCGAAAATGTTGCAACTTAGAACGAGTGTGTCGTGTGATCTTGTTTTTCTGACAAATAGCACACTCGGAGACCCATCGTTTAACGTTCTGCCTAAGTCTGTGACCCCAGAAACGATCTGTGAGAAGTCGGACAGTCGCTTGGCTTCCTGGGTGAGAAATTGAGTGAATTGAATCGAAAACTTTTCTCTGAAAGCTGGTCGGCAGAACTGGCTTGTTGGGCTGCGTACCCGTGAAGTAAACAATTGGTAAGCCTTCCCAGAGACGGCATATGAACTTGGTTGGGTGACGGGCTATTGATCTTTGAATGTGAATGTCACCGCGTTGTTCCGTTCGCAGGAGGGTTGGCGTTAGTGCAGGTTCACTGAGTGTCACGGAGTTGACAGTGAATGGCGACGTCGAAAGTGATTGTAGCGAGACGTCTGGCCTGAAAAGAGAATCTGCAATGAATTTTTGTTCGCCCTTAACGTGAAAGATGTCAAATTGCCATTTGCTTAGGCGTGAAAGCTGTCTTTCCACTCTGGCTGCGTACTTGGCGATAGTTGAATTTGCATTTCGAAGTGCGCTAACTAATGGTGTATGATCTTTGAAAACAACAAATCTGCTACTGCCAATGACGCTGATAAAATGGCGCACTGTGTCGTGGATGGCGAGAAGTTCTCGACCGAAAATGTCGTATCTCGTTTCTACTGGTTGGAGAGTACGTAAATAGAATTTGATAGACTTCCGAACTCCGTCGATCTCTTGTTCCAAAGTGGCTCCAATAGCGAACTCAAAAGCATCTGTCGTGAGTAGAAATGGTCGTTGAAATCTGAATGTGTTAGCATTGCGGCGAATCGAAGTAATTTCTCGTCTTTTGATGACCAAGTAATGATGGAATTCTTGCTAAGCTTTTTTCAATTCTGCTGGTGCCTGCACAAAGGATAAAGTTGTATTGAAAGGCATGCAAGGCACTTGCGATAGTAGTTTAGTACTCCCAGAATTTTTTGCAACTCGCTATCTGTCTTCGGTGACTTGATATTCCTGATTGAATTCGCCTTTGATGGCAATGGTTGAATACCTTGTGGCGTGACACGATGCCCTAAGAAGTCCACTGAGGAAGTTGCAATCTGCGTCTTGTCGCAATTGATCTTGAGTCCGTGGTTGGATAAGCGTGAGAGGATACTTCGTAGATGCTTGGCGTGAGATTCTAAGTCTGGACTGAAATACATTATGTCATTGAGATATGACATACAATAAGCGGCGTCGTCGCGTAGTATGTTGTCGTTGAATCTTTGAAATGTTTGTGTAACAAACTTCAGTCCAAAAGGCATGTAAAGATATTCTTAAAAGCCAAATGGAGTGATGACTGCAGTTTTTTCGATATCCTCTGGTGCTACCGGGATGTGATGGTAGTCTTGTCTGAGGTCAATCACTGAGAAGAAATTGCTGCCGTTGAGTTTTTTAAGTAAGGTGTTAATATTGGGAATAGGATATGCATAAGATTTTGTCACTGAATTTAACTTGCGGTAATCTCCACAGGCTCTGTACGATCCGTTTGATTTGGAGACTAGGTGCAGTGGTGACACCCATGAACATTTCGTTGGTCTGATGATTTCCTCTTCCAACAGCCTTGCAAATTCCTCTTGGGCAGTTTTAGTTTAGCAGGGGCCATTGGTCGCTTCTTGAGTGCTATAGGTTGTCCTTCTGTGACAATATGGCGCATCGTGTTGGAGACTCGTAGCTCTGACTTGTTAAAATCGAAAAGCGACTTGTGTTCTCAAGTCCGGTGGAGGGGTCGATGATCTTTTGATTGGTAAGGTCAACAATGAGCCGAAATTTCAAAAGGAAATCAAGGCCTATTATATTGTGTGAGACCTTGGCAATGATGAAGTTGTGATTAATTTCACGCCGAAAACCTATATTGAGTGTGCGATACCGAGAGACATTAGTAGGTATGGGCTCGCTTGTAGCTGTTGCGAGTAAAACGCCTAGCGACATCCCGGCCATTGAATCACCCTTGAGAACTGTAACGGCTGCACCTGTGTCTACGATGAATACTTCGCCAGTTCTGAAATCAAGAAGGTGCGGAAGTACGTTTTGCTGTTTGGCCGGGTCATCTCAACATGTAGGTTGGTGGTTGTGACTGGCATTGTCCGTTTAGCTATCTATGTGGCAAATTTGGCGTGGACGAGAAGAGTCGACAGGAATGTCGGATTGTAAGTGATTTCTTCCCTGTGGCGCTGTTGATGCCGTTGATGCGCAGAAAGTACGGTCTTCTACTTTCTCGCCATACGTTTCCCAATCCTGATGCACCACAGCGCCTGTTTTCTGTTGTCTTTCTCGTCAACTGTGGAAATTGACATTCATTTGGAAATTCTTCGGAACGACAGAGACAGACTTGACATGAATAAGAAAAATTCTGGTGATTATAGCACCAGTTCTTCGGGGCATATCTGTTAAAGGTTTGCGGGGATCTCGATCGCCGCCTACCGTTATGTGTTTTGGGTATGAAATTTGGTCAAGCATACACCTGATTTAGCTCGGATTTTGTTATAGCCAATCCTTTTAAAACTTTAGCCATGTTCGCTACTGTCCTCTCTAAAGCGGAGAGCCTATCATGCTGCGGGGGCGGACAAAAGGATGACAGATTCAACTTAGAATCCAACACCCTAAATTCTAACTCACATCTCTCAGATAAGTCAACTATAGAGAGAATGTTGGAGAGCTGTCTGGCGAATAGTTTGAGAGATTGTTGAAGATTGTTTATAAAAACAACCTTAGCTTCATGGCCAGAAATATTGTTTTTATACCAACGTTTCCGTAATTTCCTTAAAATCTCGATGGGGCCAAGGTTTGGCATGTCTAACTGCGCGTATTTATTTATTATCTGTTCTGTTTCTGTGGGACTCAGCAAGGATTCTACTTTGTTTTGTAGGCCCAAAATGGAATTAAGTAGCTATCTAATGGCCTCAAGCTTCGAATGAATCCGTCTCTGCAATTCAGAAGGTAGTTTAGCAAAAATCTTTGACAGTTTTTGATGACTGTCATAATGTGGAAACGGGGAGAAAGCGGAGTCTGCGCGCATAAATAGTTCGCTATCTTCATTCCAAACAGGAACATCAATATCTAAAATTGGACCTGACATTCTAATAAACTTACGGGATAGTAAAAGCATAAATTTATAAGCAATATGAAAATGTATAAAATACTTTAAACGAAACGCTTACCCACTAACAGCTTCCACAGTTGAAACAGAATCTTCCGCAGTTGAAACTGTCGAGCACATACAGTCAATGTTTATTCGCAGATCACTTAGATGTACAGTTTTGTACGTAAGAAAATTGAATGGAAGCATCTTCCAAAACTGAAAAAGAATCTTCCGCAGTTGAATCTGTCGAGCACGTACATTAAATATTGGTAAACAGATCACCAAGATATACAGTTTTGTACGTAGGTAATTAAATAGACAAACCTTCCGTCTAAAAATATATACCCAATAAAATTCCCCAGAAGACCAAGACCGGAGAAAAACGTATACGCATATATTAATTTATTTCATTCCAAATCAATGAAAAAGAAAGTCAATTTTATTTATATCAAAATTTTCTGATGACTAAAAAGACAGTACAGTACACAGTATCCTGGCGCGGTCGCCAATTTGTAAACGCCCCAGCTTCAAGTAATTGCCGTACGACGTTACAAAGTTAGTTAGAGTACCATAAATACTAATTTAGTACTGTTGGGGGGCCCTTAACAGGGCCGGTCTTGCGTTCTCTGGCAAATGACGAGAAGGTGCAATGGTGTAGCGGTGTTCTGAAGTACTCTTAGACTCTTGAGACCAGCTCGGTTTGATTTAGGTTGTTGTTTCTTCTGTCGTGGCGTTGAATTCTCGCTGAGTAAACTTGTTGAGGTTCTGCAGTAATTAGCTCGTCTCTATAGTTGTACAGCAGCAAGATTGGCGTGACAGAAATTGCCAATGTGTGCGTAACAAGGCCAAAAATCCACGCATGTGAAAAGTAGCAGACAGCATGTCGGAGAAACGCACAGCAGAAGGCAAATACGACAACTGAACTGCATGGTAAATTCACCGTGCTTAAATAGCCTTACATGGCTACTTACATATTATTGGTTAACGGCAAGTTTCGCTTTTTTCTCATTGGTGCAGCGTAAATCGAATTGAATTTAATTTACACAATATGTCGGCAATTGATTTGTGACGTTAAAAAACTATGCAAACGCACCGGCCGGAAGTACGTGCCGTGCAACTTTACTAAGAAGACCAAGAAAAAAGCAGAAAGCAATTATTGTGGTTGGCCCTTAACAAAATATCATTCATCGGAAAATGCCGTAAAAGTTTATGAATGTTTTCTGTGTGGATATGTCTAGAAGTCCTTCTAGACACTTTCTCTGTATTCCTGTTTGTTGGCTGGTGATCCTTTGAGTAGAATACTAGAACAAAGATGGATAACCAGAAATATTTCTAGCCAATGGCTGTTTCCTATTTGTGGGCTAAGGAGCCTCTGAGTAGATTCATATTAACCAGTAGATTATATGGAGCAGGATCAGTCATTTGCCGTTCAAAGACTGTAAAGAATCTTGCTGATGATCTGTGGTAACACAAAGAAGGTTGGCAAACGAAGAAATCCGATAAAAATTTGGATCGATAACGATTTATCTGGAAGCGCAGACGCAAGAGATTTACATGAAAGACAGTTAGATGAGATATTGAAGCAGTGTGGGTAAAAACTCTAATAAGATATCAGTCGTAGATAATGAGCTTCGTGGAAATGCGAAAGTAAATGTACGTAGCGAGCTGGTCGGAGTGCGTTGCTTGGGAAATGCATTACGATTACATATATGTGCAGGTTTCAAGTGATTAGTTTGGGTATTGCGCGTTTTCTTATAGTTCCCGTATCAGTCAATTGAATAGGGTATATTATTTTCAATAAATTTGCAAGATATCGGAGATATAATTTGACACATTATATCACATTCTTTTTTCAAAGGAAAAAGAAAAGAAAAATTCATTCTTGTTAGACTTCAATAATTTTTTTATTCAGGGTTCAAACCAAATTAAAAAACAAATTAACGATCTGCTGTTTGGTTAGCCAGAGATATATCATAATATGTTAATGCTGGCCTGGATCATACTGTTTTTCAATCTTTGATATTATTTCAAATAACCATTATTTATTGCTACACAATTTGTTAACCGTAGTGGTTGGTCATACGGCGTGAAGGAAAAAAGGTGGTACCAATAGGTTTTGAGAGCTGCAGCGTAAAAATTGCATGTTTAATTACAACAAGCGATAGCCGGTATAAGATATTTCCTCCTGAGCAGCCTTGATTACTGTCATTAAGAGGAGTTTGATAAGGCCAAAGGAACTAATGTGTGCTCGTTAATGTTGTCAATGTTATTTTTGAGTGATTATCAGAAGTGCGAAACTGATGAATTTTTTGCATGAATAGTAATTGCCTACACTACGACATAATGCGAGTGACTACATATTGTGCATGCACATGACATTAGCTGGTCATATCAAATAATGCAAATATAAGATCAAGCGTGAGCTATACAGTGGAAATTTGTGCTATATAAAAAATGCAAATGAAAATCAAGTTTTAAAAATAAAGAAATGAACTGTACACTATCCTTGCCGTAGAAACGGTACAATATCAAATAACAATTTTTATATTCTCTACAATTGTTAGCTAAGAACAGTTGGTTGTACCACGTGGAACAAGTGAGTATGGAATATCAATTATGTTGATCCGTGTGAACTGATGACATTAAATTAAACAGAGAGTATTAAGTGTGATTTGAATCTAAATAAAGATATTCTATTCTTAAAACAATTGGTGCAAAACCAACGAACATGTGATAATTACAATTAATTTATCGCATATGGTTTGAATACAAATAAATTGTTCTAATTCTATATATAACCGTTAGATACCGTTGATGGCCGCGAACTAAAATATAAGCAATTGTGTATTAGGTGTTGCACAAATCATAACAAATAATTCAAATAGTACCAGACGGATAAACAAAATAGAGCATGAACGGAATGTAACATCTCGTGCACATTCGTTTCATGCTTACAATTTCCGCTCATTTTGTCTTTGGTTTATCCTTTTGATCATTTTTGAACTAACTTACTGTCAAATAGGTTTTGAACTCAATATTTTGCGGTGTGTAAGCATTCAGGTTATCAATGCCGCGTTTTGCGTACGCGGGTAATAGCTGTACACGGGCAGTTACACAAAGATCCGATTTGTCACTATTTCCAATTTTGTTTTGTCTTTGATCGGGTTGACTCATTTTTACTTCAATTGGAAATGCGGTTCTATCACATCTTTGTTTACTGGCGACGTTTCGGTGCCTACTTTCCAGCACCATCATCAGGCAACACAACACTGATCACAATAGCAGATTTAAGCAAATGTGGTAACCTCGTTCCAAAACCATTCTATTTATATATATTTGACTCAACACTATTTTAATCATAGAATTTGTCTCAGTAACTAAACTCAATATATAACTTTTTATAATTAGCAGACCAATCATTACCTCACCTATACCTCATCTCATCTCGTATGCAGAATATTTTAGGGGAGAGAGACAGTATCGAACCTTTTGTTATTTGTTATAACTGTATTGCTACTATGTCACGGTAATCAAAATTTAAAAATGCTAAAACTAAAACCTTGACTATCATATACTGTATTTTATTTAAAGCCGGGAACTCTAATGTATACAATGGTGTGTGAGGTATTGCGCACATAGCAACAAATTAGTTTAAATATGGAGCAGCAAGTAACGTAGATGGATGGAGAGTGAATGTTATATCGACGCTTAGGTGAACGATTAAAGAGAGAAAGATAGAGATAGCCTGGACAACTAACGTTTTTCAAAAAAACTAATCGTAAGCACATTGCGAAGTTAATCAACTATTGGAAATAATTGCATAAGAATATTTGCTCATATGACTAAAATAATTCATTATATCTATATACATATATATCTAAATATAATATCGTAAAACCTTTATATATATATATATATATAAATAGAGAGAGAGAGAAAAAGGACCATTGATAATTATTAGAATAGAATAGAATATCTTTATTTGGATTCAAACCACACATGTTCCATCAAATAATAAAATTAGAAAATGTACAATATAAAAAGATATCACATCACATATATATGTGCAATTAGATGTACTGTACAATTTATCAGCATCAGAAAGTTCAGCTGTAAAGAGTGATAAATAAATTTCTTCTGAACTGCACACATGAGTCATGAACGTCGATATTTGCTTTTAATTTCATAATACTGTTTTCTTGTGGTTTAAATTTCAGTAAGTAAAATCGAACTCGATAACGTTCGCTGTTAAATGCAATTTACAAGATAACACTTTTAGCCAAATCGGTCACATCTGTGGAGAATATCAATGATGAACAAGATTTAATGGCGTATATTTTGGTATTTTGCGTAAAGAACATAGAAATCTCCTGAAAATCACCAAATAATTGAGCAAATGGTGTATAGGTAGTTTTCCTCGAACAAAAATAAAGTTAAAAGTTGTTTATAAATTTATTAAAGATACATAATATTCTTTAAAATTCGAAAGCATTCTATTTTTAAATCCTTTCGAGAAGCTTTACTTTGGATTTGTACATAATTCCAGTTTTCTCTATTTTGTGCCTGACTTGAGCAACTTCTTGACGTGCTGTAACCATTTAGTATCTCTTACCAAATTGGATGCTCTTCAGTCTAATATCAAGGACATACACTTTTCAAGAAGGATATTACAATATTGAAAAATAAGAGCCAAACAATCATGAACTTGAAGTATTCCCGGACCGTGCGCCAACTGCGTAGGCCATTCCAGGTCTAGCCGGGATTTAAGGATCATTTACTCGCCATCCCAAATGTGAGAAGAGCATGATCAAGAAGCTATAGGCTATCAGCTTGAGCAAGGAAAACCGCAAAAAATTAAAGATCTAAGGGGTTGCTGTTTGAAAAAATCACCTTAACACCTGAAAACTGGGATAATCCATATGAGCTAATTTCAGATGCCTCAGAAATTGCAATTGTGGATTTGTTATAGCAAAGTGACAGTGGTTTAGTATGCTTATTTGGTTTTACAGCCAAAAGCCTCATGACGGACAAAAACTGTATGGTACTTTGCTAAAGATCTTTTCGTGGTGTATGCTACTGTGCTACATTTTTAGCAATATTTTGGCGATTGTCAATTCAAGTTATTGACAGACCGAAAGCCGCTTGGCATAAATGTGAAGCTTGATTGCTCTCGCAGAGTGGATTTCCACATTTATTGATTAGCGGATTTCAACTTTATTGTCTCTCAAAATGGTCGAAATTATTATATGGTAGAAGATGCACATAGTAGACAGAATGAAGCGGACGTTGAGCTGATAAGATAAGGTCCACTAAAGAATCTAGAAGATTCTCCCGGCATTTAATTAAAGCCAATCAAGAAAATGCAATTATTGAAATCTTTTACGTTGATATTGGTTATGACACAAATTTATGCTCTTAAACTCCTAAGTGGCAAGTGGGTTTTATGCTAAACTTCCAAAAGCCAAACCAGACCGTGTGTGCCGTTGGAGTTACACGGGAAAATAATTCAACATCGACATAATTTCGGACACCATCAATATAAGCCAAAATTCGGATAATTACTGACAGATATGTATGACCGAATATGCCTCAGGACATACAAGCTTGGATACGAGCCTGTGCCAAATATTTTATTTGTAGACATACCAGAACCGCAATATCTTGATGCTAACCGGACGGTTCAAACATATACATATTGACATTTTTGAGATGCCAGAAGTTGACGGTAAAAGTATATGCCGACAATTTGAAGTAGCGATTTTGTAGGATATGACAGCACTAGAAGTTTTGTGTAGGTTCTTACAATAATGGGTCTCGCAATATGGTGAAACGATAAGGGTCACTAGTATTCGCTGTAGTTAATTTATTCCAGAACTTTTTTAAAGATATTTCAATACCATGGGAATAAATGTAATGCATACTAGCGCGTACAATCCCCGAGCAAATGAAATGGTAGAAAAACCACATCATTAATCGAATGTTGCGTTTTGGTGTACTAATCGTACAAGCTGGGTACACGATCCTCCTACAGTATTGCTCGTCATGCGCAAAAGAATTGGTAAATAGAGAACCAATAAGGCTGCCTGCCGATCTTCAACTAGACTTCTAGCTACAAAGATTGGTTTGTTGGACAACTTAAAGAATAGATTTATCGTTAAGTTTAGAAAAATACCAGCAAAATGAAAACCATAGCAAAGTATCCGCTGATTTGAGATCGGCGTTGGATGTTTATGTAGCTAAAGAAAATAGAAAGAATTGCTTCACTTTATTTTACTGTACAAGTTCAAGTGGATGACAGACAGAATAAATTGGCCAAAGAGAATTGTGTAACTTGGGGTCGTTCCATTCTGGATATATGACGAGACGGAAGGACAAGATGAGTTGAAGGACCATCGTCCCATGTCCGAGTCTGATTTTTCCTATACAACCTCGCAGACACCAACGTCAAACTAGCAGCATTAAAAAAAAACATTGTTCACTGAATCGACATCTAGCTCAACAGAGTTACAAAATCACCGCGCTTCATCAAAGTGATATGAATCATACGCAATATCGACGTCAGGGACACCAGTATGCAAAACTCATTTCGGAGGGTATTGTGGAGGAAGTTAAATCCTCCGCCTTATGTAAAATAACATTGACTGATAAATTTAAACCATTATGGCTGATTGTAACGAATTTTATTTAAAAAGAATTTTTTCTTTTTATTTTCCAGAACATTCTTTGTTTAAATACTTGATTTTGAATTGTGCGCCATTTTTCAGTTTTTGAGTATCTCGCTCCTTGACTGGTATTGTAATTTTGGTCTGCTGCATTTTAACATTTTCTCTAGTAAACGATTACATCATCATCAAATATATTAATCCATCAATTGCCTTTGTTCTGATATAACATAATATTGAAGGTGACGCCTTGGAACAGGTATATTTGATTTCTTCTGTTGTTCACGTATATTTCTTTCCAGATTATTTGTTCGGAGATACCGCTGTCAAACTTTCGCATTCCGATCTCCTAACATAAAGTCTCGATTTAATTGTTATACCATATAGATATGAAGACAGATCTTAAATTTGAGGACACAAGTAGGTTAGTGCAGGACATAGCGGAATTGAACTTAGGAGACACAAATAGTAATATAAGCCTATCAGACTCTACTGTGAATTTTAGGACTTCAAGCGATCTGGCATCTATGGGGCTTTCAGACTCGAATAGGTTAGGGGCCTCAACAAAATTTTACCAAACGTATCATAACGTTTTTTTTCTTTTTGGAGACAGATCTTAAATTTGAGGACACAAGTAGGTTAGTGCAGGACATAGCGGACTTGAACTTAGGAGACACGAATAGTAATATAAACCTATCAGACTCTCCTGTGTATTTTAGGACTTCAAGCGATCTGGCATCTATGGGGCTTCAGACTCGAATAGGTTAGGGGCCTCAACAAAATTTGGCGACCGCGCCAGTCCAAGAATTTAAAGTCTACCACAGTACAAATCAGAAAAACGTTCACGTTGGGTAGGAGATGCCCAAATGATATTTAGTGCTTATATGATCGTAAACCCTATGGAGAAATTTGTTGCAGCATGGATGGCATTGCCTGAAAATTTCCGAAATGCCTTGGAAAATTTCAGAGACAGAACTGTAGAAGAAAAGCCGTAGATGGCATTTGAGTTATTAATGGCTGAAATTCAACAGAGATATCAGCCTGGAAGATCAGCGCAAATGTGCGAATTATTACGCTAAGAAAAAATGGGGCGTCAATTACCATCCGAATTTTATGAACGCCTTTGCACAAAAGCTTCTAGGTTGAATATATCTAGAGATGTAGTCAACTTCATTTTCACAGCTGAGCTACCAATTAGGCTTAGAACAACATTGGAAGTATTTGACACAATGAGCATAGATTGGTCAACAAATCTCAGAGGGTTAGACGGCGTGTATAAACAGCAAGAACCACAAATACATGCTGTAATAGCAGATTCTGTCATGATGCAGCCATTCAGGTCAGATACCGAAAACAACCTGACTATACAAGAAACCTTGCGTTTCTTATTTAGAGAAGTTGCTAGCTTACGCAGTGATATTGCACAACTTCAGAGTCAGGATAAGTATAATAAACGTCGAGGGAGTCACTCGCGTCAAC